>BOPN01000973.1:161576-176576 GCA_017312705.2 Penaeus japonicus
CGCCGCCGCCGCCGCTGTCGAGTCCAGTACCGCGAACGCACAATACCAAAACTCCTATTTGCATATTCATTGCACGAGAAAAAAATACAATTTGAAGACTCTCGCAAATCATGTTTCTAAAGCGGCTGTGACAAGTGGCCTCGTTACGTGAGATTCGGCGCTCGAAGCGAAATGGTCGAGAATGTTGTCAGGCTCTCAGGCTGTCGAGGGGCGAGGCGGAGTAGTGCCTGGGTCTATCTCTCTCTCTCTCTCTCTCTCTCTCTCTCTCTCTCTCTCTCTATCTATCTATCTATCTATCTATCTATCTCTATCTATCTATCTTGCTCTCTCTCTCTCTCTCTCTCTCTCTCTCTCTCTCTCTCTCTCTCTCTCTCTCTCTCTCTCTCTCTCTCTCTCTCTCTCTCTCTCTCTCTCTCTCTCTCTCTCTCTCGCTCTCTCTCTCTCTCTCTCTCCCTCTCTCGTTCTCCTTTTCTTTCTCCCTCTCCCCTCCTCCTTTCCTCATTTCCTCCCTCGCATCTCCCCTCCCTTTCTCCCTCCGTCTCTTTCTCTCTCCATTTCTCCCTCCTCCACCCAGCGCCCCCAAATCAAGGTCGACTCGAATCAGTCGACGCCGCGCAATTTGAACGGAACTATTATTATCACGACGAAGATCAAAATGCCATCCGCATCTCTCCGGCAGCGGAATAATTCTCGCGTCGACGCCTTTGTGGTTTTGGGAGAGGATGCAGGATTTCGCTGGCCTTCCCAGGATTTTTCTTTTCTTTTTTTTTGAAATGGCTACTTCTTTGCATTTGAATAGGCATGTCGGCTCTTTCTTGCATGCGTGTGAACTTTTTTTTTTGTTTACACAAATACGTAAACATCCTCTTGCACCACCCCACACACACGCACATACACACACGCAATCAAACACACACAAACACAAACACACACAAATACACAACACACACACACACAAACACACAAACACACTCACAAAAATAAAACACGCCGAAACACACGCCAGACTCCACGTGCAAGGATCGAAACCCGCCTATGGATTAGACCAGTTTAAAACCCTCTGGCGACGAGAATTCAGAGTTCTCGTCTTCGGAAAGGGAATAAGAAGAGACACTTGAAGGCCTCTTGTCAGTCGCCTGGTGGTAGTAAACGTTATATGGCCACGTCGAGTTTTATATGCAACGGAAGGTTTCGTGTGATCAACAGCCAACGCTGAAGCACCAGCTGGTTCTGTGTGTGTGTGTGTGTGTGTGTGTGTGTGTGTGTGTGTGTGTGTGTGTGTAGAGGGAGAGCTATGTTTGTGCGTATGTGCGTGTGAATGCGTCCGAATGTTTGTGTGGGCATGAGAGTGTTTATGTGTGTTTGTGTGTCCAGTCTGGAGGTCGCTGGCAAGAATTTCCTGAGGTTCTCGTAAAGTAAACATTGCTGTCTACGGCCACGAGGAGCGATGGGAGGGGAGAAAGAATAAGAGAGAGAGGAAAGAGGAGGGAGAGGGAGAGAGAGAGGGAGAGAGAGAGAGAGAGAGAGAGAGAGAGAGAGAGAGAGAGAGAGAGAGAGAGAGAGAGAGAGAGAGAGAGAGAGAGAGAGAGAGAGAGAGAGAGAGAGTGAGAAAAGAGAGAGAGAGAGACAGAAAAAGAGACAGAGACAGAGAGGAAGAGAGAGAGGGGGGGGGAGCGGGGAAAAAAGTAGAGAAAGATCTTTAACCCCTTAACCTCACTCACCCATTCCCCTCAGTCCTTTCTCCCCCACTGCCCCTTCTCCCCCCCCCCCCTCCACGCCAAGCTGATGGTGCCGATGCTCTCAATCCTTAGCTCATGACCCTAAACTTTCTCACAAGAAAGCTTAAGACACGGTTCGCTGATGATGAGAGACGGAGACGGACTGTGACTGAAGAAGAGGAAGGGAGACATAAAGCGGGAGGGAGGGGTATGGTAGCGAGAGAGAGAGAGAGAGAGAGAGAGAGAGAGAGAGAGAGAGAGAGAGAGAGAGAGAGAGAGAGAGAGAGAGAGAGAGAGAAAGGAATGTCAAGGCATTTCATCTGCAATTTTTAAGAGCAAAATTCTAGGAGTGTAGTAAACAGCAATTTGATAATAACCACGTAAAAATAGGGTAATAGAATGAAATAGGATAAAAAAGAAGAATGATAAACACAACCACTTGAATCACATAATTTGCCGCTGTCTCCAACCATCAATCAACGACCGCCATTCGCTCATTTCAAAGCCTGACTTCGGCGACAGTACCTCTTCCTATATCGACTGACAATGCTACAGATAAGTATGAGAATCCTTTTGGTTATTTGGAGACCAGCAATTATAAAAAAAAAATCCCTTCAGCATGAACGTGGCGCCAGCTCTCATCTGGCCGTAAGTGAGGACTCTTAAGGGAGCAACAAAGGTTTCTTCTGCCTGCCCTGCCGTGCTTACCTTGTGCGCTGCGGAGGAAAGGGCAAGGCTCTCGCTCGCTCACTCGCTCGCTCTTTCTCTCGCTCCCTCTCTCGCTCTTTCTCTCGCTTCTGTCTTTTCTTAATTTCGATCACGGTTTTGTTGTCCTTTCTCTCTCTCTCTCTCTCTCTCTCTCCCTCTCTCTCTCTCTCTCTCTCTCTCTCTCTCTCTCTCTCTCTCTCTCTCTCTCTCTCTCTCGCGATCCCTGTGTAGCTACGTTCCCATCACAACCAACGTGGTAATATATAGTTTTCTCTCTCTCTCTCTCTCTCTCTCTCTCTCTCTCTCTCTCTCTCTCTCTCTCTCTCTCTCTCTCTCTCTCCCCTTATCTCTTTCTTCCCCTCTCTCTCTTTTTCTCTTTATCTCTCTCTCTCTTTCTTCCCCTCTCTCTCTCTTTCGCTCTTTCTCTCTCTCTCTTTCGCTCTTTTTCTCTTTCTCTTTCCCTCTCTCCCTCTCTCTCCACATCTCCCCTTTCCCTCTCCATCTCCCATCAGCCATCCGTCACAACAGCGCCCCCGTGCCCCGCCTCCTCCACCCAAACGCTTCCCACGTAACACGAGACCACCTTCCCTTCGGCGCGAGCGGGCGGGTGGGCGGGCGGGTGGCAGAAGGGCACAGGTTCGGTTACTGAGGTGGCCTTCTGAAGTGGACATCTATCTGTCTGTCTTTCTGTTAGTCTGTATATGTGTGTGTGTGTGTGTGTGTGTATGTGTGTGTGTTTGTGTGTGTGTGTGTGTCTGTGTGTCTGTGTCTGTGTGTGTGTTTGTGTGTGTGTGTGTTGGTAGAGAGGGTTTATCAGAATTAAAAGGAAAAAAACAAGAGCATGATATCAGAATGTGAAAGACAAGCTCAGAAGAGGAACGCAAGGAAAGTAAAAAGGAAGAGTATAAGAAGAAGCCAGAAAGAGAAAGGAAATCGTTGTATTTGTTCAAGAGAATTTTATTGCGGAGAATTCTAGATCTTACCAGACGAGGAGGATAAGGAGGAGGAAGATCTTAGAAAATGTTAGTGACCGGAGACAGCTGTACTTGTACGTGCTTGCACACACACACACACACACACACACACACACACACACACACACACACACACAGAAACGTCATCTGAATGAATCACCTTCGACAGATTTTTCCTCTTTTATCCAAAGTCAGATCCCGAGGAGGCGGATGGGATTGGGGCGTGGGGGAAGGGAGGGGAGGGAGTGAGGGAGGGGGGGGGTGCATGTTGACTAGCGTGTCTCGAAATGAACATCTCGAGGAACAAAGAAGACTTAATCCGGCCAGCCTCTTCTCCCTCGGTCAGCTGATACGTCTCAAGAAGGTCGGGGGGGGGGGGGGGGGGGGGGGAGAAGGAATGGGTAGGGGAGGGTGAGGATAGGGGAGGTGATGATTATGATGATGATGATGTTGATGATGTTGATGTTTGGGATAGGAAGGGGAAGGAAGGGGAGGCGGAGGTTGAATGGATGAATGAGGGGAAGGGAGAACAGAAGAAAGTAGGCAGAGGGGAAAAGAACTGAGGGGAAAACGTGAAAAAATTATTGTATCTCTCTCTCATTCTGTCTATCTATCTTTCTCTCTCTCTCTCTCTCTCTCTCTCTCTCTCTTCCTCTGTCTATCTATATATCTATCTATCTATCTATCTCTCATATGTGATATCCATCCAAGACAAGCGGCTGAAGTTCAACATCAGCTGACAGGATCCGAGGCGACAATGCGTTCTTGAAAGCGAGCAGTCTTGCATGCGTCAATTCCCTCTGCCGAACGCCAGTTTGTTGTCGTTGCGATGAAAGCTTTCCTAGTTTTTTTTCCCTCTTTCTCATATCCCTTCTTTTCTTTATCTTTCTTTCCCTCACTCTTCCTTTTCGTGTCAGGTTGCGGTGTCGATATCGCACGGCGGCACCTGCTGTGTTTGTTTCCTTGTTCTTGTCCTTGTTACCACTGTTTGTGCTTTGAAGGGGCGGGGCACCGAGATGCAACGAGAGAGATGCTCCAACACCAAGATCTCGAGAGAGGGAAGAGAGGGCTCTTGAGCTGATCCTGGGGACTAAGGGGAGGCGAGAAGGAGAGAGGGAAAGGAAAGGGGAGATGGAGAGAGAAAACGAACGAGAGAAAAGGAAAGATAGAGGGGGAAAGAAAGGGAGAAGGAAATGGAGAAACGGGGTGAAGGAGTGGGAGTGGGAGTGGGAGAGAAAGAGAGAGAGAGAGAGAGAGAGAGAGAGAGAGAGAGAGAGAGAGAGAGAGAGAGAGGCAGACAGAGACACAAACACAGTCACTCGGGCAGTCAGTCAGAAACACACGCAGACCAACATCTGGGAGGTTTAAGAGGCACGGACGGGCATCGGATGGATCATTCATTGGCCTTGAATATCACACTCTGGGGGGAGATCAAAGTGAGGAGGAGGAGGAGGAGGAGGAAGAGAAGGAGGAGAAGGAAGAGGAGGAGGAAGAGAAGGAGGGGGAAAAGGAGAAGGAGAAGGTGGAAGAGGAGGATGGGGGGGGGGGGAGGAGGAAAAGGAGGAGAAGGAAGAGAAGGAGGGGGAAAAGGATGAGGAGGAGGCTGAGGAGAAGGAAAAAGAGGAGAAAGAAGAGGAAAAGGAGGAGGATGGATATATAATGGAAAAAAGGGGTATCGATGACGATGGTGACAACGACACAAATAAAAAGTCAGTTAACAGAGAGAGAGAGAGAGACAGACAGACAGACAGACAGACAGATAGACAGACAGAGAGAGAATAAAACAGAGAAGCGAAAGCAGAGAACCAGAGGCCAAGGGGAGAACATTAGAACAGGTGAAGGTGTAGTTTATCAGCTGGGTGGCGCGTGTGTGTGTTTACGAGAGTATCCTGTGCTATACTAACACGTGCCGATAAATGCGTTGTTTTTGCCTTCTGATGCTGGAGCCAAGAGTACACGAAAAGGAGTGCTTGCTTTGGGGGGTGGATGAACGGAAGAAAAGAAGAAATGGTGGGAAAAGGAAGGAGATAGATCGATAGATATATAGGTAGATAGATAAGTAGGTAGATAGATGGGCAGGTAGATAGGTAGGTAGATAGATAGGTAGGTAGGTATTTAGGTAGAAAGATGGAAAGATTAATATCCCACATTGTTATATGTTTATTTTGTTCATAAATTACTCATCAATCTACTTAAAAAAATACAACGCTTTATATATTGGCACAATAACAACCACAAACAACAACAACTGATCCAGAAGACAAAAAAAAACACTAAAACTCCCAAACAAAACAAAAACAAACAAAGACACAGAAAAAAACGAAATCCGAACTAAATACACGCTTCTCGCTTTACAAATCCCGTACCTCAATCAAAGTATTTCTTACGTCGAGAGCAAAGCGAACCTTTTTAAACTCAAGGATGGGGAACTGGAGAGGTTCAGGTTCAATTCACTTATAGAGAATGGAGGAGAGATAAGGAGAGAGAAGAAATAGGAGAGACATATAAAAGGCAATAACAAACAGACGGATAATTAATATGATACAACAATGGCAGGTGAAAATAATCAAGCACTAGGGAAGAGTGGACGAGAAGTAAACAAGAATATCGGATTAAATGCGAAAGGTGGAAGAGGAGGGGGAGAAGAAGAGGAGGAGGAGGAGGTGGAGGAGATGGAGGAGGTGGTGGAGGTGGAGATGGAGGTGGAGGTGGAGGTGGAGGTGGAGGTGGAGGTGGAGGTGGAGGTGGAGGTGGAGGTGGAGGTGGAGGTGGAGGTGGAGGTGGAGGTGGTGGTTGTGGTGGTGGAGATGGAGATGGAGATGGAGGAGGAGGAGGAGGAGGAATAAGAAAAGAGGAATAGGGAGAGGAGTAATAGGAGGAGGACGAATGGAAGGAGAGTGAAGCAGATGTAGAAAGATAACAGTGATGTGCTATGAATGATAGTGAGGAATTATATTACAATGGCATTATGATAACAAGAATTGATGTCATGGTAATTCGGGCAATTTTAGTGATTAAGTGACATTACAATGATATCAATTATGATAGTAAGAAATGATATAATGGATATAATCAGTAATGACAATTATTATCAAAAGTGTGGCAAGAACGCTAACACAATAGTATCAGTAAAATAAGAGAAGAATATTAAAAGAAAAACAAAAACAAAAACAAAAATATAGCATAAAAAAGGAGAAAAAAATAAGATTAAGAGAGAAATTAAAACAAATCAATCTATATGTATAAAGATACACATTAGCGTCCTCTTTATCATTACAAGAGACGTTAATAGTCGCCAGAAGATGCATTTCATATGTAACGCTTATGACAGAGAAGGTGATATTATCTTCGAATTTCTAAGTCATTAATCACTGAACGCCGTTGCTTTTTTCATATACAAGTTGCAATTTGAATACATTTTGCGAAATAAACGTCTCATTAGGGATAAAAGCGTTTAGTAAATCAATTCTGACGCTCTTTGAAATTTGGAAAAGATATATGCCGTGTGTGTTCTTTTTTTTTCTTTCTCTTTTCGTTCATTCTAATATATATATATATATATATATATATATATATATATATATATATATATATAGAGAGAGAGAGAGAGAGAGAGAGAGAGAGAGAGAGAGAGAGAGAGAGAGAGAGAGAGAGTGAGAGAGAGAGAGAAAGAAAGAAAGAAAGAAAGAGAAGAGCATGCACATAGATTCAAGATACAAAGAAACACAAGCTAAAAAAAAAAGAGACCAAGCGAAAGAGAGAAAAAAAAAGAGAAAAAAAAAAAAAAAAGAAAAAAAAAGAGCCAACTACCAAACAACCAGTACACAGTTATAACTCGACCACCAGTTCGAGTCGTGGAACCCCATGGAGGCAGCTGCTTAACAAACTGTCATTAAGTGAATTATTTCCGCTCCAGATAAGCTCGCGGCCAAGATAAATAAGGTAGAGCCTACGGGAGAGTCCGTTTGGAAGTTCTTGGCCGTCTTTCATTACACTCCTTCGCAGAGGGGGAGGTGGGAGGGGGGGAGAGAAGGGGAAGGGGTGGGAGAGAAGGGGAAGGGGTGGGGGGGAAGGGAGGGGAGGGGGCCGGAAAGAAGGAGAGGTGTTATAACATTCTTGGTTTTAGGGTCTGTCACACACACTCATATACATATGTTTTTTTTAATGAATTATTGATTGGTGTATATGATGTATATACCTTTTCAGCTTTAACGGGTTAACCCAAAGCTTTTTTAAAATGATACCTGTGTATTTATATGTAAATCTCTCTCTCTCTCTCTCTCTCTCTCTCTCTCTCTCTCTCTCTCTCTCTCTCTATATATATATATATATATATATATATATATATATATATATATATAAAACCTATTCACATAACCAATTCGCACATATATTCCCCTGCCATTCAAGCTGCGCTCTCGCCGTTCTGCTCGCCTTCCCCGGTGCTTTGAAAGTGATACACACACCTCTGTCAATGGCATGGCAATGGTGCAGTTGGTAGCATTGCTTGGTGGTGATGCCAACACAGCGAGGATAACTTGGGATACTATTGACACTTCGCTAACGACTATGGAGATGCCTTGATAGGTAGAACGTGTCAGGAATGTGTCGTCACCGACCGAAAGGGAGACATTCAACTTATTGTTTGCCATGAATGTGCAACACGCACGCACGCGCACGCACACACACACACACACACACACACACACACACACACACACACACACACACACACACACACACACACACACACACACACACACACACACACACACACACACACACACATACACACACAAAAAAAAAAAACGCACAGAGACATACAGACAAACAGACAGACAGATGCTTGTATGAAGGTATGATTTACGAAGGGAAGCCACGTGTTATTACTTTTTTTTCTCAACGAGTTTTTTCTTCGGTTGGTATTTTCGTGCCTTCCATCTCTCCCATTTTTATTGCTCTCCTCCACCCATGTCCTATTTTTCACGAGAGGGAAGGAGCAGGTGTTAACGGGGGGAAAGGGTGCGAGGGGAAGAAGGGGAAAGAGGGGGAGGATGATTAAGGAAAGGACAAGTAGTAGGATGAGGAAGGGAAAGTAACAATGATAATAATAATAGTAATAATAATTATTGTAATACAAATGATTCTAAACATTATTATCATCATTTTACGATGATCATCATCATAACGGTGATAATAATCATCAGGAGAAGAGGAACAAAAGAAGGAGCACAAAAGTGGAGTAGGGGGTGGGGGTTTGGGGGGGGGGGGCAGGAGGGGTTCTAACGACTATAGGAAGCCTCTCATCGTGTGCAACATCGAGATCATTTTATTGCTCCGAAAACGAGCCGCTTTGGCCCGATATTCTTCGAGACGGAAGCCAAGAGCACGAGGTGCGACTCTGTGTTAATGTGGCAGTAACACTTTCTTTCTTATTGTTTTATTTTTCTTCGGAGGCATGTTTTTTTTATTTTTTTTTTTAGGGGGGGTAGAGAATCCCAAATAGAAGGATTATATAAGTTAGTATACGTATGAATATAAAAAATCTTTATTACCTTATATCTAGATTCGAGAACACGACCCAAAGATCAAACGTCAGTAACAAAACCTGATTGAATGATTAAGGATTACCATACGAAATAAATAGATGTATAAAAGGCAGAAGTTTAGAATAAACGGAAATACATCACCGAGTTCTACACTTTATTTAGAGACGCATCTGTACAGAGGGAAGTCATTTTTGGGAACTTCAAGGCTAAGTTCCCACGAGAGGGGAAACGGGCGTGGGAAAAGGGCCTAACAGAGAGAGGGAAGATGGGAGAGAGAGAGAGAGAGAGAGAGAGAGAGAGAGAGAGAGAGAGAGAGAGAGAGAGAGAGAGAGAGAGAGAGAGAAACAAGCAAATGCCTACGTGAGGAGGGAAAGGGAAAACAGAAGAAGAAGGAAAAGAAAAGAATAACAATATCAGTCATCGTTATCGTTATTTGAACGTTTGTCTTCATTTTCCTTATTCATATTTTCCTCAAGAGACTCAAGAAATCGCCATGTGTCTTCTGTCAACAATGGCCCATGACCCTTCATCGGGATTGTTTAGATCAGGAAAGGGAGGGAAGGGAAGGAGGGAAACACTCTTGCCCTTTCCCCTCCTTTCCCCTCCCTTCCCCTCCCTCCACCAACTCCAACTCCTACCACCTCCCCCCCCATCCCTACATCCCTCTGGGCCCTCCCCATTTTCTCCCCTCCCTCTCGCCCCTCCCTACCCTCTACCCCCAAGACGTTGTTCAAATAAACGAGGTCAAAGAGAGGTAACCGCGAGGAGGAAGAGGTCGTGAGGGGAAATGGGGGGGTGGGGGTGGGGGAGGGGAGGGATGAGGGGATGTCGCGGTTGGCAGAGGGGATAGCGCTGATGGAGAGGGAAAAGGAGGGTAGGATCCCACGATATGTATATATATATATATATATATATATATATATAGTTTGTGTATATATATATATATATATATATATTATGTAGGTAGATAGGTATTTAGGTATGTTATTGTTTATTTAGGATTTGGTTATATACCTCTGTCCTTTTTATGTTTTTCATATATTCACAATTCATTATCAGCAAATATCCGTACAAATATTCTTAAACATACTGATAACACTCATTATCACCATAACCTTCATAATTATTATCCCTCGCTCCCTCACACCCTCACACACACACACACACACACACACACACACACACACACACACACACACACACACACACACACACACACACACACACACACACACACACACACACACACACACACACACACACACACACACACACACACACACACACACACACACACACGCCCTCCAACCCCATCCAAACACACGCATTTACAACCCCCTTCCACACACAAACACACACACACACCAAAAACACCTGCACGGTCAGGCACCCAACAGATGTTTGTAAATATCCCAGATGCCATTTTCTCGGTGGATTAAATTCGGAGATCCGTGTGTGTGATTTCGAAAGATGCTTTAGGATCCACGGGCGTTAAACAGAGATATTAGAAGTTCATTCAATTAGGGGAAGAATGTCCGGTTTGGAGATGTGTGTATAATCACATAAAGCTTTTTTAGTCGAACGATTTTATTTGATAACTGTTCGACCGGATGATTCCTTTTTGAGGTTAAGGCATCTCTTATGTTTTTTTTTTTTTTTTTTTAATCATCTATTCTTTTCAGGATATTGTATTTTTTGTATATTTTTTCCCCTTTTTTCTTTGATATGTCCGAATATCAGGTCAGTGCCCTTAGATGCGCCGCTGTGTTCTCGGGTTCAAGAAAGGTCATCTTGCAGATTGTTAACATGATGTTGCAGTAAAGGAAGCTTAACGAATGAAGTAGCTGGTATGAAGAAAGACACACGAATACATACTGAGTTTAAAAGAAGAAAGAGAGAGAAAGAGAGAGAGAGAGAGAGAGAGAGAGAGAGAGAGAGAGAGAGAGAGAGAGAGAGAGAGAGAGAGAGAGAGAGAGAGAACAAGTGGAGGAGGAGAAAAATGAAGAGCACACGTAACCGCTAACTAATGCGGTCATTACCACAAGCGAGTCAACCTCCTCCTCTCCCCTCTTCCTCCCTCCTTCCCCCTCTTCTTCCCACCACCCGCCCTTCCCCTCACTCTCCCACTATCACATCAGCCACAAATCTCCCCTTGTGACCTCTCCACGCTAGAGTACGCCTCCCCTCTCCCTTTCCTCCCGTCTTCTACCTCTCTCTCTCTCTCTCTCTCTCTCTCTCTCTCTCTCTCTCTCTCTCTCTCTCTCTCTCTCTCTCTCTCTCTCTCTCTCTCTCTCTCTCTCTCTCTCTCTCTCTCTCTCTCTCTCTCTCTCTCTCTCTCTCTCTCATTCTCAATCTCCGTCCCTCTCTCTCTCTCTCTCTCTCTCTCTCTCTCTCTCTCTCTCTCTCTCTCTCTCTCTCTCTCTCTCTCTCTCTCCCTCCCTCCCTCTCTCTCTCTCTCTCTCTCTCTCTCTCTCTCTCTCTCTCTCTCTCTCTCTCTCTCTCTCTCTCTCTCCCTCTCCCTCTCTCCCTCTCCCTCTCTCCCTCTCCCTCTCCCTCTCCCTCTCTCTCTCTCCCTCTCTCTCTCTCTCTCTCCCTTTCACAAAAATATCCCAGCTGCGACTAGGACCTCCCGAAAGCAAGGTAAATCGCCCCTGGACGTCACCGACACTCCGGGATCAGTGAGTGCCACCCAGTCAGCCTTACCAGTAGTGCCATTTCGCGAGCTTCAGTGCCACTGTAGTTGTGGTTGGGACGTGACCGTATAGTTGTTGTTCGTGTTCTTGTTTTTGCAGTGATGGGTGTGATGATGGGTGAGATATTGATGGATTAGGTTTATGATGAAGAGGGGTCGTTTTGGTGATATGAATGGTGACGGTGACGATAAAAGTCAAAGTAATGAGGTTGAAAATGAATTATGAAAATGGTGAAAGAAAACACTTATTTTCTATTTTTTTTCTAACATTTACGACTACTTCCCTCTCTTCTTCAACTTCCTCTCTCTCTCTCCTCCCCTTCATTGGTGCCCACATAAGCATCCCCCCCCCTTCCCTCACCCTCCATCGATCTCACACATGCGTTTGCATATGTACGTCTATGCCCTGACTCATGCATAAACACTGGCACACGCACACACACACATACACACACGCAGACCTAAAGACGCACACAGACGATTGCATACTTGTACGCAGATGCAGATACGGTATTCACACACACACACACACACACACACACACACACACACACACACACACACACACACACACACACACACACACACACACACACACACACTCCTTCGCACACTCTTGAGACATTCTCAGTGTCTCAACTCAAGTGTAATTTTAGAATCCGAGTCTGCTGTGGATATCGTGGAGCGTGTGACTCAGTTTTAATCGCGATTATTAATCTGTTCTTTCAGTCAAGGAGAGAGAGAGAGAGAGAGAGAGAGAGAGAGAGAGAGAGAGAGAGAGAGAGAGAGAGAGAGATTGAATGAGAGCGAATAAGAGAGGAAGAGAGACAAGGGATGTGGGTGAGGAAGACAAAGATAGAAAGATAGAGTAAGAGGGTATGGGTTAAGGGAAAATAAGAGGGAGAATGAGAGAGTTGGACTGAGGGAGAGAATGAGAAAGAGAAAATGAGAATATGAGAGAGAAAGAGTGTGAGGATATGGGTGAGGGAAAGAAAGGGAAAAGGAATAGGAGAGCATGAGGGAGGCAGATAAGACGATGGAATCGGAGAAATAGAGAAGAGGAAAAAGGAAAGAGAAATAAGTGAATGAAAAATGAGTAAGCCCTCCCCCCTCCCCCTATCCCCATTCACTCCCTCCCTACCCCTCATCACTTCCTCGCCCCTCATCCTGCAATATATCATTTTAGAAATGAACTCATAACGTAGCCCTTAAAAAAAAGAAAGAAAGAAAGAAAAAAAGAGAACAACATGAACAACTAAGGTCCCAATATAAACAAATATTTACCAAAGGATGGAGCGGACAGGCGGGCACTGTGCCAACCTGGGCCAGCTGCCTCGTAACTGCTCGTGTGCACATCTAGCGTGCTTGGTTATGCGCGCGTGTGTGCCTGTGTGCGTGTGTATGTGTGTGTGATTTGGATTGTGTGTGTCTATGTGTGTGTGTGTGGGGGGGGGGGGGGGGCTTGTGCACGTGTTGTCATTGGGATGTGAGGTTCTTGTAAAAGGGGATTGTCTCCCTGACTTTAAGGGCCGCGTTTCATTCTCTTTAAATGTCTGCTTGAAGTGTATATAGGGAACGAAAGCAAAAACAAGGGAGAGAATAAAACAGAAAGACAAACACAGAAAGAAAAAGTAGAGAAGACACACACATACACACACACACACACAAACACACACACACTAAAAGCATCAATGCAAATCTGAATCAGACAAAAAAACAAAAAACAAAAAAAACAAGACCGTTTTTTTATAATAAAGTAAGTCAAGAAAGATGAGTCTCCCCTTCTAATAATGAGTTTGCCTTGAACTTGCTGTCTGACGGCGGTGATGTATGACTTGTGAGGGACTTAATGGATGGGAATGAGAGAATGAGGGCTTGTGGAATGGGGGAGTGCGAGAGAGAGAGAGAGAGAGAGAGAGAGAGAGAGAGAGAGAGAGAGAGAAAGAGAAAGAAAGTTCCCTCTGGTCATTTCTGTTTTTAACTGTGTTGTTACTGTTCTTTTTCCTCCCCTTCCCCCTCCTTCTCTTTCTCTCATACATCCCCGTGTACATACACAGAGCCATTCCCTCCTCCTCTCCCGCTCCCCTTCCCCTCCCCCCTCCTCCTCCCCCTCCCCCTCCTCCTCCCGCTCCCCCTCCCCCCATACATCACGCACAGAGTCCACGCATGCTTGCTTGGCAGCTTCGTGCATGACTCATAACCATCATGAGACCCCCAGGTATGCAGTTCTTCCAACATACATACGGCAGTCAGCACGGACGCAACCTTTGTGCTCATGCGATTTTTGTTTTGGATAAGAGCGGAGAAGGTGGCGAGGGGAGGGGGGGGGGGGTAGAGACGGCGAGGTGGGGGAAAGGAAGAAGAGAAAGGAGTTTGATAAAGCTAATGAGAAGAAAAGATGAGACGAGATTGAAATGATATGAAGGGTAAAAATAAAATTCATCCACATGTTTTCTCTCTGTGTTTTTTTTCTTCTTTTTTTTATTCCTCCGCTTTTCTATCTCGCTCTTCTCCCTCATCCCCACCCCCCACCCCACCTTTCTCTGCTCCCTTCTTCCCCATCCTACAACCCCCAACCCCCGCCCCACTCCCAACCCCCACCCCCTGCTTCTTTTCTTCCTTTTCTCCTTGTCATGACAGATCGACTTTTGAATTTCTAAAATTCTCGCACTTTGCTTGACAACTTGAAAGAGGAGGGGAGGGAGGGGGAAAGAGAAGGGAGGGGGGGGGGGCGAGGCTGACGACTGTTCGGAAGGTGTGTCATTGTCGTTGGGGTGGGGTTTGTTGTTTGTTTTTATCTTCTTCTGCTTGTTTCTTTTTTTTCTTCCTCTTCTTCTTTTCTTCTTCTTCATCATTTGCATCATCCTCTTTTCCTTCTTCTTTTCTTCCACTTATTTTTTTTCCTCTCTTTTATTTCTTCTTCTTCCTCTTCTTCTTTTCCTTCCTCTGTTTGTTCTCCATCTCCTCTTCTTTTTCTTTTCTTCTTCTACTTGTCATTATTGTCCTGACACCTCTACCCCCCCCCCAAAAAAAAAAAAAAAAAAAAAAACGTGAACCAATCCACGCACTTAGAACGAGCCTTTCATTAGCCAGTGTCTTTAGCAGTCAAAATTACCCGATAGAAAATGGTTCATGAGGTAATTACTGTCAAGCCCTCATTAAAAGGCTTTGGAAGAGGCTAATCTATCAGGGGTTAATATCAGCTTTCTACTTTCTCATAAGCTACTAATTTGGTTTATGTTAAGAAAAGGGAGGGGGGGGGGTGAGAGGGGAAGGGGTGGGGAGTAGGGAAAGGGATAGTGAGGAAAAATCGAAATAGGAAAATGGAGCTGAAAGAAAACGGATATCGGATGGGATGG
>BOPN01000973.1:181576-186576 GCA_017312705.2 Penaeus japonicus
TAAAAATAATAAAGATTATGATAATAAGAAGTATATCGGAAGGCGAAAAAAAGGTGTTTAAGAATACGATGATCTAGACAACGAAGAAGAATTAGAAGAAGGGAAACAAAAAAAGACTCAGAAAACAAAACAAAACAGAAATAAACTAAAACAAGTCCAAACAAAAGAAAAAAGAATAATAAGAAGAATAATGAGGAAGAGAAAGTAAACACGAACAACATACATCCCCGCGCCTAAACTTTGCCTCTGTCTCTGTCTCCTTACAAGCATTGCAACGGTTCAACTTGCTGTACTTGAAAAATGTCCCTGTTTACTTTGGCTTTCCTCCTGTGGTACCGGCTTAGGAAGAGTGCCGGTCAAAATTAGGTTCCTTGAAAGTGGTCAAAATAGTTCCTTTTTCAGAGGCGTGAGGTGGCTATTGCACAAGCGAGTAGCATTTCTTTTGTGTGTGTGTGTGGCGAGGAGTGGGGGAGGGAGTTAGGTTATTGAGTATTGAACGCAGTGTAATATAGTATACACACACACACACTCACACACACACACACACACACACACACACACACACACACACACACACATACACACAAACACAAACACACTCACACAAATACACATGCATCTCATTTCCCAATAAACACTTAACACTCCCGCGCAAACAGAGGCAGCCCCGCCAGCCAGTGAGAGCGCCACCAATCACGAGGCATCAACACCCTTCCAAGATTGTCCTGTCCCGACAAACCCACGTGTCTGAAAGTGATGACTGATCGGCCTTCTATGCTGCCATAATAGGGGGTGGTGGTGATGGAGGTGAAGGGAGGTAGAGGAGGTGAGGAGGGGGGGGGGGTAATGGGAAAGGTGGTGGAGGTGGAGAAGGATGAGATGGTGGAGGAGGAACAATAGGAAGGTAGAAAGAAAGTGTGGAGGAGGAGGTGGTGGTGATAGCAGAAAGAATATTAACACAACCTCACAGCATAACAAAGGAAACAAAAACAAGAACAAAAAATACTACATTGAAAAAAGACCCGAATATTCTCGAAGAAGGCAAAGATTACACATCACCTTTACATGTCTATAGTAATAGCTAAACAAAGAGAGAAAACCCTGCGGAGACCCTAGAACGAAGGCGAAATATGAATGCTTAAGCGGGAGGGAGCCATCGAGCGAGCTAACCCTCCCATGCGATTTAATTGGCGAATAATTGGCGCTCGCTTGTCATAACGACCGGCGGTTGATCGCACAAAATGGCGGATAACAGGGCTGGATAAGCGGTGATTTTTTCGGTTTAGGTTTTATTTGTTTGGGTTGTGTGTGTGTTTGTGTTTGTGTCTTTTGGGGGAGGGATGAGAATGCGGGGAAGGGGGGGGGAGTGTGATTAATGTGAGAAGTGAAGTCATGGCGGTGTAACTAACTGGTTATTTTAGTAGTCAAAAACGTAATTATTATATCATCATCCGGTCTCCTCTCTCTCTCTCTTTCTCTCTCTCTCTCTCTCTCTCTCTCTCTCTCTCTCTCTCTCTCTCTCTCTCTCTCTCTCTCTCTCTCTCTCTCTCTCTCTCTCTCTCTCTCTCCCTCTCTCTCCCTCTCTCTCTCGCTCGCTTTCTCTCAGCGTCCAACCCCCTCCCAATTTCCCAAGGGGTATCGAAGGAAAACTAAGGTAGGAGGCATGGGGGGGAGGTGATTGCCTTAATCGCCTGGCCCCAAAAGACATCGAAAGACCATCTTCGCTTCGAGGTGCCGTCTCCTGCGCTCTTGTGGCCTTCCGGAAAAGCCGGAGGAAGCTAGTGGAGAAGTTTGACATTATTCTCGTGTTTTTGTTTTGCTCTTCATGTCATTTTCTTTGTTTTTGTTTAGGGCAGGGGGTTTTGAGGGAAGTTTGTTTGTGTGTGTGTTTGATTGCGCGTATGTGTATGTGGCTGTGATTGTTCGATTGTTTGTGTGTGTTTTATTGTGTGTTTGTTTGTGTGTTCTTGTTAATGCCTGTGTGACTCAGCTCTTTCTTTTTACAACGAAAGAGAGGGAAGGGGATGTGTCCGCGAGAATGTGTGCCTGTGTTTGTATATGTTTGTCACTTAGCGCGTGTGTATGTTTGTCAGTATGTGCCAGCGTGTTGAATCTGCCTGTGAGTGAGGTTACGTGTGTGCGAGTATATCTGCGTGTGCCCGCACTTATTTGCGTGCTTCTCCTGTGTACGTGCAAACCTCCTCTGTATACGAGCCTTTGTGTGTGTATTCTGATCACAGTCGCTCGGCCGCCAGGGATGCAACACGCGTTGTCTGAGATTCCTTAACGAGTATGTCACAGCCCTAATGAGAGGGAGACTCGGCCTCTGCCTCCACCGGTTGGTTGCCCGAGCCACTGACTCCGTCCGGCCTGCCCTCGGCGCCTGTGTTCGTGCGTTCGTGCCTCTTGCTTCGCTTTCCGACGGCCATGGTCGGGTGCTCGTTCTCCTCGATTTTTCAACGGTCGTTCTGCTGTGTTCGTTTTGCTGGTATACGGGGAAGGTAGTTTGCCCATACATAAAAATAATGAAAATAAACATACGTAAGATGTCCACATTGAGGTGTATGTGGAGGAAAGAAGGATATTCTTACATATAAACATTTAGCTTACATACATACTAGTGCAATAATACATAAAACTATAAGAATATCCATGGATATAATCCACGCAGGCCACACACGCACGCACACGCCTGTTAAAACAAAAATAAAACCAAAGTATCCAAACAACGGGAAGGCAGTTCATGCATAACTGGGAACCGAACCAAGCAAGCAAAACAACCGAACCAGGCAAGCAAGCAAGCAAGCAAGACGAGACACAGATGCCTTCATTCCTCCTCTCCCCCCTCCCACTTCTCCCCCTCCCCCTCCCCCTTTCTCCCACCTACGAGAAGCTCCAGAGTGCCAGGCATAGCATCGGGGGAAGGGGGTAGGAGGGAGGGGACGAGAGGGAGGAGGGGGGGGGGGGAAGGGAGGAAGTCGAAGAAGGCAAAAAGAGAGCGAATAAAATGCCGCCACCAACGTAGCGATCGGACAAGATTCCCGCCGAACTAAACATCTGTAAGAAAGGCATCTTGAGACCTCTTGAAAGACGATGCTCATGAACGGCCTTTGGCTCCTGTGCGTCTAGTTTTTGTTCTTATTTTGACTCTCGTCTGGTCATCCATCCGCCCGACTCTCTGTGCTAATGGCATTTTCAAGGCTTCCAGCAATTTAAACGATCGGCGAGACGAGATGAGAGATATGCACAGCTCAAAACTGGTATTATTGAAAGAATTTTTTTTCCCTTTCTTGCTTTTCGGGCTTACACTTTCACTCTTCTCTTAGTCTGCCCCCTCTCTTTCTAGCCATACATTCCTCCGTCCATCTATTCCCCATACCTCCTCCATCCATCTATCCTTCCATTCCATCAACTCCATATCCCTCCATCTCTCCATCCTACCATCTGACCCTCCATCCTTCCAACGCTCCATACATCTATCCAAACTCTCTAAGCTAATGAATACCAACCACGGCGTCGGTGTGTCAGCCATCGGATACGACAAAACGGTCACGGCCAGAATTTCGCTTCCGTAATCTGCGTGATCGGCCGCCACAGCTCGGTTCGCTTTTATTTTACTTTTATTTTGTTTCTCTCTCTCTCTCTCTGTCTCTCTCTCTCTCTCTCTCTCTCTCTCTCTCTCTCTCTCTCTCTCTCTCTCTCTCTCTCTCTCTCTCTTTCTCTCTTTCTCTCTGTACCATCTCTCTCTCTATTAACGTTGTATGTTTCTCGAAGAAAAGAAAATGTAAATATTCTAGAAAGATCCGTGAGCATGTGAGGCTTTGCGAAATTATGAATGCCTTCATTTCGGTGCGTTCGTAATTGAACTTTCCATCGTTGCAAAAATAAAAACGAAGAGGAAGAAAGTTAATTGAGATGAATGTTGCGGAAGGTCAGGAAACAAAGTATTTAGGTTATGTGTATTTTATGGAAGCACGGAGATTGGCCGAGCCAGGTCTTCCGCTATTTTGGAAAGCTTTCGCAAAGGATGTGACTATTTCGGTCCGTTTGATTCTCGGATTGGCGCTGAGGAAGTGCGTTTGATTGCTGAGACTACTTTGGCCAAGTAGATTCTTCTGTCTCGTGGTTTAGGCGGAATGTTTTAAGAGTAACGATTTTCTAAATTGGAAAAAAGAGAGTGTGGGGGAGGTACATTTTTTAACAGACCATTTTTACTTGTGATGCTATTGGAGAAAAATTACATAAATCCTCGATGTCCTAAATAAAGGACAGGTGGGTAGTGGCATGTTAACGGCCCTCTGGTGGCCAAAACCAGAACTAAACTCTCGAGGAACGCAATCACAACAAACTGTAAATCCCAACAGAGTGACTACATTTTTTGTTCACCCTTCGCCAGAAGCCTTTCATTGTTTTCGTTTTGTGTTGCTCGCATTTTTTCCATGTGTAATTCTCTCTCTCACTCTCTCTCTCTCTCTCTCTCTCTCTCTCTCTCTCTCTCTCTCTCTCTCTCTCTCTCTCTCTCTCTCTCTCTCTCTCTCTCTCTCTCTCTCTCTCTCTTTGTCTCTGTCTCGGCTTACACTTACACTTGCTAGGATTCCTTTAAGTAACTCCGTGTAAGTAGTTGTAAGTATCAAGAGGCGATTGCGAGGAATGTGTTCTTTCTCTAACGTGGTCCGTTGCGATGCGATACAGCCTCGCAATCCATTCCTCCCGCGCAGCAGGTGCTCTTGTGTCTGGCACCGCCTCCTGCGCGCTGCACCGGCACTCCGTGACACTCGCTCGCTCAGTGTGACCGGCCCGGGGAGCGCCATGGCTGGAGCGCCGACCGGAGGGGACAGACCGCCGCTTGTTCGATGCAACATTTTGTATATTACACTTATATATTATCATTGTTATTGTTGCTATTATTATTATTACTATTATCATTATTGTATATATATATATATATATATATATATATATATATATATATATATATATATATACATATACATATATAC
>BOPN01000973.1:191576-196576 GCA_017312705.2 Penaeus japonicus
TTCAATGTTTCCGTTCGAAATGTCTCACCGTGGGATGTTGTGGTATTGCGTCCAGATATGACATGTCTTAGTGGGGGGTGAGGGGGGAAGCGGGCGGAGAATATATTGGGGAGAAGGGGGGAGAGGAGGGTTATTAGGGGATACAAGATCGTAATGGATGTTGTCACCTTTCAGCCATCGTTACTGCCAATTGATCAAATCCAATGAAACACTTCCCCTCACTATATAGTGTCGACATCGAACGTCAAAATCACATTAATTTCCCGATCCTGGAAACAAAGGAAAAAAAATCAAAGAGACTTAACAAAACAAAAAGAGGACGACGAAGATAAAAACAATAAAGGAACAAAACAGAAAAACAACAGGCAAGAAAAACAAAAAATACCGCGAGTTTTAAAATACACATATCAAATATCCCTCCCTCTCTCTGCGGTCTGGGTGGGAGGAGCTAAGCCAGGACGGGGGGCGGAGCTACAGCGCGTCCAGGAGGTAAGCTCCACCCACCGCTCTCCCGGGTACTCCCACGGGAGGCGTACGCTCGTTAGGGACTATTGTTTGCGATTATAGGGGAGTTAGGGGGCGTGTGGACTGGCTTTTATTGGACGGGGAGAAAAAGGGGGAAATATGGTGGTGGCCGAGGGGAGGGTAGAGGGAAAGAGGGACGGATGGAAGGAAGGGAAGAGATGATGATGATGATATGTGACTGGCGACATATGGAACATGTTGTTATTACGGTTTTTCTTATTTATGAATCGTGTTGGCGGCGGTTGAAGAGGAGGGGAGGGGGGGGGGGTGAGGGGAAAGAGGAAAAGGGGAGGAGGGAGAGAAGGGGACATTTTTATGGGTTGATTAATCACTTTTTCCTGTTGGAAATCATTGGATTCTTTTGTTGCCTCGTGTCTCTAGGGGCGCGGTGCGTAAATGTCTTTATCAGTGAACATTGTGTGTGTGTGTGTGTGTGTGTGTGTGTGTGTGTGTGTGTGTGTGTGTGTGTGTGTGTGTGTGTGTGTGTGTGAACATAGGGATGATCTAACAACCGCTAAGATAAGGGGATTTTTTTTTTTCAAAGACGATTTTGCAAAGTGATTCCCCGAGAGATAAAAATTAGATCGAATAATAAATAAGTTTTATATGTTTCTAAAAGCTGATGGGCCTGGATGGGCGGTTTCACGGCGGCAGTTTCCGAGTGTCTACAATGGATCCAGTTTTCAACGGTTTCCTGCGATGGTTTGGGGCATTTCTGGTTTTCTGGATATGGTGTGTTTTTCTTTATTTTTTTTTATTTTAAGTTAGTTCTGTTCACTTCCATCTTTCCATTTGTTTTTAGGTACTGTATTTTTTGACTAGCCTAAAAAATGTGAGCACAGCAGTAAAACGCAAATTGGATTTCATTCATACATATTTATTTTTTTCCTCCCTCAAAAAAAACTCGGTCGGTAGAACACACATTTTGCCAAGTTCGCTTGTGCTATACCGTGTTGCAGTCGATGCTCTTTCAACCTTGCGCAACTTGCAGTCACAAATATAAACGCACGGAACATCCAGTAAATGTGATCATTTGTCACAATGCAAACTGCTACAAGGGTTCTCTACCCCTCTCCCCCGCCTCCCCTCCCCCTCCCCCAGAAGACAGGTAGCAACACCACGACAGCGAGACCAAACCTCCTATCTCGGAGCAACAATGTCGGTCCCAGGGCAGTGCTCTCTCTATTATGAATAATCAGGACTCGTAAACCAGAAATTATTACTGCCAGATCCCCTCAGGCTAAGAGTCCCACGGCACACCACGGCCATGTGTGTGTATGTATATATATATATATTTATATATATATATAGATAGATAGATAGATAGATAGATAGATAGATAGATAGATAGATAGATAGATATATATGTGTGTTGGTGTGTGCGTGTGTGTGTGTCTGTGTGTAAGCGTAGGTGTAAAAATGATAAAAAAAGATCAATGAGTGCCGACTGTGGCATATGTTTATTATTCTCACTTATGAGGCCGCGCAACGGGCGGGGATTTTGCAACATCGGTTCCTCGATATCATGCTTGTGAATTCATCGCCATACCTGTCTCGATGGCGTTTATAAATTCCCTCTGAGCGGGCAAGATTCCGCATATATTTCCGGCGGAGATTATAGAGCAGGGTGATGGCATAGTCCCGAAACACCGCTGTTTGGGACGTCCCCCGGCCATGGACAAGCCGGGGCGCGAATTAGATTCAATTTGGGTTGATGGAGGTGCTCGAGACAGCGAGTTACGAGACAATAAGGTACGAACTGGATCACGTAAGTGCCGGGTTGGAACGCCTATAGAGAATCCGAACCTGTACACAAAGGGATTTCACTGCACGATCGGGCAGGGTAGGGTAGGGAGGGAAGGGAGCAGATCCCACTGATATAACATAAATCCCGCTGATACGTTTACATACACACAGAAACATTCGGTTTAGTGTAACATACCGTGAAAAGCCATACATGAATCTGCCGCCGGTAGTTGCAGCGCGGATAACAGCTGTGATTTACTTATAAAGACATTGATGGTCGTGCGGTAGAAGGCTTGTGGTGAGGTCGTAAAGAAGAGGGTCGTTTAGGAGTATTTTTGCCGATGATGCGAGGTCGTGGTAGACGAGATTGAATGTAAGAAGCGATTGCAGTAGGTTGAGCTGGATTAGGGTAGCAATTGAGGCAGCAGATGAAGATGATTGAGGATACTGACACGATAGTCGCTGCTGGAGGGAGTTTGTGATTCTGTTACGTCGGGAGTGAGGGTGTGTTTTTGTTCGTTTGTTTGTTTTTGTGCTCGAGTGTGGTGAGGAGTATATTAACAAACGAATACTTGGAGGATGTGCCAGATGGATCAATAAAAGCCACAAAACGGGATGAAACATCAGCCCTGCCTCTACCGATAGCCACGTTCGGTTCGGCGAGATCGGCAGTATCAGCGCCGGGCGGCAGTAAACGAACAGGGGCGGCCGCGGCTGTCGTAGGTTCCATCCGCGTTAAGACAAACTGTGGCTCTCCAAATATTGACATCACCCTGGCTCTCCAACAGACTGGCTTCCTCAACCCCCCTCCACTACCTCCTCCTCCACTAGCACCCCCCCCCCCCTCCCTCCACCTCCTCCTCCCCACACGCGCCTTTTGTCCTCTTGCTCGTCTTTGCTCTCTTGGCTTCCTTTTTTTCTTATTGGACTTTATCGTTTTCTTTCGTTTTTGTTTTCGGGTGTCTCTTTCTTTCTCTGACTCATCTCTCTCTTTTCCAGTCTCTGTCTCTCTTTCTCTTTTAGTCTATCTGTCTGTTTCTCTCTCTCTCTCTCTCTCTTCTTTCTCTCTCCCTCTCTCTCTGTCTCTGTCTCTCTCTTTCTTTCTCCCTCCCTCCATCTCTCTCTCTCTCTCTCTCTCTCTCTCTCTCTCTCTCTCTCTCTCTATATATATATATATATATATATATATATATATATATATATATATATATTTATAATTCTCTCTCTCTCCTTTTCCCTCCCTCACTCCCTCACCCTGTCTCTCTCCATCTCTTCCCTCATTTCTGTCTACCTCCTCCCCCTCCCTTTCCTCTTCTCTCTAATACCCAAATCAAATGGCCAAAGGACCCCATTAGCGAACATTCTTACCCAATTTGCACAATTCGCCGTACTTCGCCGCGAGTCCATTAACTCGTAAGGGGCAGCCAAGGCATCATAAGTCCAGCCAAGCGAAACTGGGCGATAGCGAGGAGCGTCGCGTCGGGTTTGGGACGGTCGTGATAACAGCTTTGGCAAATTGGTATTCAAATTATTGGTATCGTGTGTATCGGTGCTGCGGATTTTTTTTTTCTTTTTTGGGGTAGGTGGTTGGGGGATTGGGGGTGGGGGGGGGGGTGTAGTGATGTTGCTGGTGGAGTCTGGTGTCTGTTTGTTTACCTTTTTTGCCCTTATTTGTTATTGGGTTTATCATGATCATCAGCATTGCTTGTAATTATTATCATTAAGTAAATGATAATAATGATAATGATAATAATGATAATAATATCATTATTATTGTTCTTAGTATTATTTTCATTATTATTATTATTTTGTGTTTGGTAGTCTGGTATAGGTTCGCTAAGATAAATCATGGTTTATTTCATTCCTTTACTCGGTGTGTATTTGCTTGCACTCGTCTCTCTCTCCCTCTCTTCCTCTCCTTCTCTCTATCCTTCCCTCTCCCCAGTCCTCCTTCCTTCCTCCCAATCCTACTCCTCCCCTTCCCTCTGCCTCCCCCATCCCCCCATTCCCGCTATCCTCCTCGTCATCCCAGAGCAAAGGATGGCTACGAGGCGGAGGCGAGTGGAGTGAGGGATCGAGCCACGTAGGATGGAAGGCGCGGCAGGATGGAGACACCAACAAAGCTGGTCTTCATCACGACTAAACAGAGGGCGTTACCGACTGTCAATTTGTGCAGAAGTGAGCTAATAAAGGCTGGACCTGGAGTTATGCGCCGACACGTTGCTTGTTTACATTGGCGCAGCGCTGCCCTCTAGCGGCCGCCGGAGACAATTGTGTTTTGTACCTGCGGTCTCTCTGCTGCAGGGAGGAGTCCGGGCTCGGGTGGTTGGGTGTGCGACGGCTTTCATCGAGGTTGTTTCCTTTTCTTTCTTTTTTGAAGTTCTTTCTTTCGTTTTCGTTTTGTCACTGGGTGTTTGTTATACTTGCCTTATGAGGGAGAGAATGGGGTAGTCATCCTCTGTTTTGGACTGTGACTGGCACTGTTTCAGTCTCTCTCTGTCTCTGTCTCTCTCTCTCTCTCTCTCTCTCTCTCTCTCTCTCTCTCTCTCTCTCTCTTTCTCTCTATATATATATATATATATATATATATATATATATATATATATATATATATTTATAATTCTCTCTCTCTCCTTTTCCCTCCCTCACTCCCTCACCCTGTCTCTCTCCATCTCTTCCCTCATTTCTGTCTACCTCCTTCCCCCTCCCTTTCCTCTTCTCTCTAATAC
>BOPN01000973.1:201576-204076 GCA_017312705.2 Penaeus japonicus
CTCCTCCTCCTCCTCCTCCTCCTCCTCCTCCTTCTTCCTATAATCATTACTACTCTACGTTTTACATCACCATCACCATCTTCCATGAACACAACGAGGAGCATAACAAAGCTGAAGCCTTCTCCACCAAACAAACAAGCAAACAAACAAACAAAGCAGCGCCAAGAGCCAAACACAGACTCCTTCACAAACATCTAAAGCATAACAGCAAGAAATATAGCGCCTAAGATGTGCAAATCTACAGCTCATTAAATCTGCTGCGAGGGAAATCGAAGTCAAATTATTCCATTGATTAAATATGTGCAATCTGAGAAAGTCTAGTTGAGAATACTCGATCGCGGAGATAAGGAGGGAGGGAGAGAGAGAGAGAGAGAGAGAGAGAGAGAGAGAGAGAGAGAGAGAGAGAGAGAGAGAGAGAGAGAGAGAGAGAGAGAGAGAGAAAGGACTATGCTGTAAAACGTATACATTCTCTATGTAAAGTTATGGAGAATATATGTGTAAATTCAATCATGAATACTGGACGACTTAACGGCTGTTAGTCTTTGATTTGTAATTTGTAAGTTTTAGTGCTAATACATACGGCGTGCATAAGTTATGATAACTTAGACGATTGTAATGATGATTATTACAATAATGATAACGATGATGAAGTTGATGCTGATGATTATAATGATGATGAAGATGATGATGATGATGATGATGATGATGATGATGAGGAGGAGGAGGATGAAGATGATGATAACGAAAATGATAATGATAATGATGATGGTGATGATGATGTTGATGATAATGAGAATTATGATGATGATGATAGTAATATTAGCAATGCTGCTGATGATAAGGATGATAGTAATAAGGATGATAATGAAAATAATAATAATGATAATGATGAGAATAATGAATCATAATGACAGTAATGTTGATAATCGTAAGATAATAATAATAATAACAATTAAAATGTGATAAAAGTTCCAATTGTTACAAATCAAAATAAATAGGCTGAGGGTCACAGAGATAAGAAAAACAACCACAAAAAGACAATAAGATTAATAATGACAATGATAATGACAACGATCATGATAATTTCCCCAGATTTTAATAGATAAAAATTGACTCCGATCAACCTCTTTCATCTTTTGAATACTAATTCAGTCAT
The DNA here is from genome assembly GCA_017312705.2 of Penaeus japonicus. Taxonomy (NCBI): domain Eukaryota; kingdom Metazoa; phylum Arthropoda; class Malacostraca; order Decapoda; family Penaeidae; genus Penaeus; species Penaeus japonicus. The sequence goes on from BOPN01000973.1 coordinate 202,733, forward strand.
CGGAGGCTAATTTGCATATTAATGAATAATAGTAACGAACAAATTTATTGATCGACGTGAATCATCCAGGCGAAAAGGGAGAGGGAGGGACGGAGGGAAGAGGGAAGGGGTGAGAGAGGAGAGTGGGAGGGGGGAGCTAAGGGGAGAGGAGGAGTGGGATAAGAGGGGGAGAGAGGAGGAGAAAGAGAGAGAGAGAGGAGGAGAAAGAGAGAGAGAGAGAGAGAGAGAGAGAGAGAGAGAGAGAGAGAGAGAGAGAGAGAGAGAGAGAGAGAGGGGGGGGGGGAGGTAGGAAAACAATACGATAAAGACAACGAATAAGAATATATATATATTTTTTTTTGTATAGGAAAGGGGATCAAATGAAAAGAAATAGATGTATGCGTCATAGGGGGAGGGGGGGAGGGGGTAGAGGAGTAAGAATAATAGTATCAGAAGAGAAAGAGGAATGTATAGGGAAATGTGAGAAGGAGAAAGAAGAAGAAGTGGGAAGGATAAAGGACGACACACAAGAGAAGTGAGAGAGACAGGAGGAGGGACGGGGCAGAGGTAGGAGCACGGTGGGGGGGGAGTGGGGGGGTCCAGCGGGCACGAGGCTCGGCCAATGTGTGTCAATATTTGCAGTGTACATTTGATCACATGAATGGGCGGTGAGGCTTCGTTCGCCACTTGAGCGAATCAATGAACAAAGCCGTCTTGTTCTGGACTTCGAACTCGTGGGGGAGGGAATGTGGAGGGGGATGGGGGTGAGGGGTGGGAGTGAGGAGGTGAGGGGGTAAAAGGGGAGGGAGAGGGGGAGGGGGATAACATGACTTTCCCGTGTCAGTTCCTATCCGTTGTTGGTTCTCGTGGAATCTCATTTCTCCTCTTCGTATCTCAGACTCTTCTTCTTCTTCCTCCTTCTTCTTTTCTTTCTTCTGCTCGAGCCTTGTCTTCACGGGAGAGGAAGGTCTCTTTATTTGCATATTTTCCCTCTTACGCCCCCTCTTCCTCCATTCCCCTCCCTCCCCCTGAGAAAGAAGGGAGATTTAGAGGTGGGATGGGGGGGTGGGGGGGATGGGAAGTCAAAAGGTGTGTGACTCGGTCGATCTTCTGGGAGTTCACACTGGATACACGGCGGAGGGAAGGGGGTGGGGGTAGGGGGTGGGGTGGGGTGGCGAGGGGAGGGGTGTCTGTTGTGTTAGATGAACGTCGGGGAATGTTCTTGTCTCTTGTTTAAACTTGCTGTGAGTCTTTCTAGATGTTGGTTTGACCTGCTGGAAGTTTCCTTTTTTTCGGAGGCTGTCTTTAGTGACTTGGGGGATTCTGTTCTGTTTCTTTCTTATGACTTTTGTTGTTGTTGTTGTT
>BOPN01000973.1:214076-224076 GCA_017312705.2 Penaeus japonicus
CATCCTTTTTCTTCTACATTTTCTTCCTTTGTCCTTGTTGTGTTTTCCGTTTCGTGAAATTTACATCTACAAGTTGCATCACTTCAGATTTGGGTCTAAGTCCTTGTTTTTGGGCGCCGGATGTTGTAAAAGCGGGAGTGTTTGTGCAGCGGAGCAATAGTTTCGGGTTAATGTGAAATGTTGATGCCACTCGAAGGGTTGTAAAACACGGCATTTTCCAACACGGGTGTAAACGCACATTCACACACAAGCACACGCAGGGATTCTTTCTCTCTTTCTCTCTATCTATCTATCTATCTATCTATCCCTCTCTTCCCTTCACTCCTTCAAACTCCGCTCTTTCACCCTCTTTCACCATTCTTCCACCCACCCTCTTATTCCCCTCCCTCCTACTCCCCTCTCTCCTATCACCCTCCTATCACCTCCCCTCCCCTCACCCCTTATTCCTTCCTACCTGCTGGGTTAGCCTCTTATCTAATTCCAGGTCATCAAAGGTCATACACACGCGTAACATGGACAGTAAATGATAATGAGAAAGTGGTCGATTGAACGAGTCGATAAGGTGTCGAATAGGTAAGGGATTCGTCTCGGGTTCGGCACCGACAGAGTTCGAAGCTTTGTTTACTTTTTGTGTGGATTTGCGGTTGAGAATTTTGCTGTTTTTCGTTGTTGGTTTTCGTTGCGGGGATTGATCATTAATTTATGTTATTCTTATTGTCATTATCTTTATCATTGTCATATCTTTCGTTAGCGGTATTATTGTTGTTATTAGTGTAGTCATTGTAATCATTGTTAGTATTGATATTATGATCATCATTATTATATTAGGATACTGATTATTACTATATTTATCATTATTATTATTGTTATCAATATTACATGAACTAAAAAGAATTCCCAGAATACACAAAGAGTAAGTAATATAAACACCGAGAGACTAGAAAAGGAAATGGAAAAGGAAAGGGGAAATAATTATTATAACACCGTAGTAATAAAAGTGAAGAAAAAAAAAGTTAATGATAAAGATAACTAGAACACCCGTGCTTCCCAGCTGACTCCGTACCTATATATGTTGTGTGTCTGTCTCCTTCTTACAGACACGGAGACAATGTTAATTCGATGTAAGGGGAAATTTGATTCCCCAAGTGATAAAGCAAACAGGAACAATAAACAAGAAGATAAGGAAAGATATGGGTCATAAAGGAAAGGGAGCTTGAAAGACGAAGGGGAGGGAAGGGAAGGAAGGAGACGAAGGGTAGAGATTAAGGGGAAATTAGGGACAGATGATGGGAAATAGGTATAAGGTCAAATGTATACAATGATATAGCAGAAGGAAGGGATTGGATGGATATAGAATGGAACGTGTGTGTGTGTGAGGGAGGGAGGAGAGAAAGAGAGAGAGAGCAAGTGAGAGCAAGAGAGAGAGAGAGAGAGCCAGAGAGAAAGAGAGAGAGAGCAAGAGGAAGATAGAGATAGATAGATAGAGAGAGAGAGAGAGAAAGAGGAGGGGAGGGAGAGAGGGAGAGAGCAAGTGAGAGAGAGAGAGAGAGAGAGAGAGAGAGAGAGAGAGAGAGAGAGAGAGAGAGAGAGAGACCCAGCCGAACAATGTCGAGTCCTTGTTCAACCCGGCGCCCATGTCCCTTTGGCGACGGTCGGACCGGCTGCCGTGGGAGAGGAGAGAGAAGTTCTCTTAAACAAATATAAACTTGCAGCTCTTCTGATGACTGTTATTTCGCCTCATCTGTCGCTCGTTACACCAGAGGACAGCCATTTGCAAAGCTAACACGCACGGACGTTGCAGTGAAGGATGGGGATCTGATAGCGTTTATGACATCCTCTCGGGACAGAAGGATGGCGCGAGGATGTATAGGATGTCCAAATGGATATTGAATTGGAAGGTGTATCGGGTCCCTGTTTTTGTTTTTTTTTTGTTTTTAGGAAGTAGTTTTTTTTTTCTCTCTCTTTTTTCTTCGTCGATAACGCGAGGATATTTTAGTTTACACCCTGATCGTCTTATTGATCCCCCCCCCCTTCTTTAACGTATGGGTAAATAAACATACAAACCAAACAGACGAAAAAAAAGGTAAAGAGAGATAAACAACACGAAAAGAAAACAAGCACACAGCACACAGACACACAACACCGCACCTTATGAAGCTAAGCCACAATGTAAACAAACCAGACCCGGCCGTTAGAAATGATGAGAAAGCAAATGGCCAAACAGGAGAGAGCATTAAGGTACATTATGATGATTATTATGATCAAAGCTGATATAATCTGCGGGTCAGTACTGCGAGGGTCCAGCGGCGGGAATATCTCAATTAGCTGGAATTTATTTCCTTCCTTTGTTCTAACATTGCAAGTGCAAGTCACGGTGTTGACGTGACTGGCGTGTTTCAATGAGTGTGTGTGTTTTAGTGTGTGTGTGTGTGTGTGTGTGTGTGTGTGTGTGTGTGTGTGTGTGTGTGTGTGTGTGTGTGTGTGTGTGTGTGTGTGTGTGTGTGTGAGGGAGAGGGAAGAAATGTAGGATAGACAGAGAGAGAGAGAGAGAGAGAGAGAGAGAGAGAGAGCGATACGCACGCACACACACACACACACACACACACACACACACACACACACACACACACACACACACACACACACACACACACACACACACACACACACACACACACACACGTACACGCGATCGTATATCAAAACTTATACATCGAAGTACCAGAGTATACATATACATAGTGTACATTTGAGTACGTGAGTACGTTCATCTACGTGTAGTTTAAACGGCGAAAAATCTGTGTGCGGGTACCGGTCCTGCGCCGGTGGCCACACACAAGGCTCGGAAACAAAATCCCGGTACAAGTAGCGTACTGGTGGTACTCTGAACCGGTAGGGGGAGGGAGTGGGGGTGGTTGGACGGATAGAGAGGGGAAATAGGGAAGATGGTGGAGGACTAAGGAAGGAAAGGGGAGAGAGAGTGGCAAGGAGAGGGGAGAGTGAGTGAGAGGAGAGTGAGTGGGAGGAGAGCGTTTGGACGGGAAGGAGATGGGAAGAAGTTGAGGAGGAGGAATATATATATCGAACAATCGAAATGATTAAAAAGCCGCACAACGAAACAAAAGAAGAACAAAGAAGAAGGAGAAGAAAAAAAGGTGAAATAGAAGAATGGGAAAAGGGAAAAAAAAGAAGTAGTAGAAGAAGAAGAAAAACGAGAAATAGAAGAAGATGAAAAGGAAAAAGAAGAAATAGAAGTAGTAATAATAGTAGTAGTAGTAGAAGAAGAAGAAAAGCAAACCCAGTCCATCTCCTTCCCGCCTTCCAGCCAATTCCCACCAGAGGAACAGCACATCCCTCCATCACCGGCGCGTCATTAAGCCTTTAAGCACACGAGAGTCACACGCGGCCTGTAATGACGGCCTGTACAGGTAGGTTCGGGCCAGCGACACCAGTGCAGGCAGCCAGGTGTGCTGGGTCCTCTTTGCCTCCGACTTTTGCTACTTCTTTTCTTGTTTGATTGCGGCTCCTGTTTTTGCGTTCTTCGTTATTGTATTTTTCTTTTCTTTTATTTTTTATCTTCCTTTGTTTTTCTTGTGTTCTGCTGTCTGTCTTTAGGTTTTGATAGTTTTATTCTTTGTTTTGTTTTTTTCTTTTCTTTTCTTTTGTATTGTTCTTATTCCTTTCATCTTACTCATCCTCTTGTTATTTTCAACATTTTCTTCACTTTTAGTTTTGCTACTCGTAATTTTATTACCGTATTTTTCCCCTTTATCTTATTCTCTTACTCGTCCCTCCTCCCTTTCCTTCCCTTCTCCCCATCACCCCCCTTTCTTCCCTCCACCTCCCCCCCCCATTCCCTATAGCGAGACAGCGAAGAACCACATCATTTTTCTTTCCAACACTTTCCTGTCAAGCGCTGTCATTAAGTCATCAGCAAAGAGGAAGAGAGAAAGAGAGGAAGACACGACCGAATAAAGCAGGTCGTCTCTCTGTCTCTCATTTTTTCTTTCTCTTTCTCTTCTATTGTATTTCTCTGCCTCTGTTTCTATGTCTCTGTCTCTATCTATGACTGTCTCTCTTCTCTCTCTCTGTCTCTCTCTCTCTCTCTCTCTCTCTCTCTCTCTCTCTCTCTCTCTCTCTCTCTCTCTCTCTCTCTCTCTCTCTCTCTCTCTCTCTCTCCCTCCCTCCCTCCCTCCCTCCCTCCCTCTCTCTCTCTCTTTCTGCCGTGATTAACCATTATTTTACATTATTAAGCACACTTAATCCCAGTTCTCATTACTGATATTATTATTACAACTCGCAAAAAGTCCTATCTTAAGAAGGCCTTGCTAATGCAATGCAACACCAGAAGGATGGAAAGAATGAAGAAAAATGAGCAGCTTTGGAGACCGTGATTTTTACCATTATGAGGGTCATAACACGAGTTTCCTTTCATCACGTGGGTTGTGTTGGCTAATGAGGATTGTGTGTGCGTCTGGACTTTCCAAACCACTTTTTTCCATTCTCTCTCTCTCTCTCTCTCTCTCTCTCTCTCTCTCTCTCTCTCTCTCTCTCTCTCTCTCTCTCTCTCTCTCTTCCGCCTTACCTCCCCCTCCTGTCACCTTTGCTTCTTATCCCTCTCTCTCCTTCTCACTCTCCTTCCCTACATCTCACCCTCTCTTTCTCTTCCATCTCAAACCCTCCCTCCCTCTCCCTCTCCCTCCTGCTCCTGCTCCTCCTCCTCCTCCTCCTCCTCTTCCTCCTCCTCTTCCTCCTCCTCCTCCTCCTCCTCCTCCTCCTCCTCCTCCTTCTACCATCCTATAACTTCCAACCATCTCGAAGACTCTACATTACCGTCTTTAAGATTACAGGACCTCTTTATGCGGCTTTTTACCAAAGATCCGAGTCTTTTTTTGAGCTATAACGCCAAATGACTGACATCACGCGAGGAACATTATATCACGGGTAATTCTTACGTAGGGTTTGTAGCTTCTCTCCTGCGATCTCTTGTTTTTTTTTTGTTTTTTTTTTCTTAGTTGCTTGCTTTTTTTTAATCTATTTCTAGTGTTTGGTTTATCTGTTTAGAGTTGTTGGTTCTGATTTTATTGTTTTCTTTTTTTTTCTACCATTCAGCAAAAGGAAAGAGAGGTTGTATGAAAAAAGAACATAGAAGAAGAGTAAACGTGTATATATAAAAAGAAAAAAAACACAGAAAGAGAAAAAATAGGAGGAGAGAGACAGATCGAGGAAACATCTCTTGTCCCCCCCACCTCCCCAGTTCCCGATCTTCCCGACAAATTATAAGGAATTTATGGCAAACGGACCCCAGTTTCCGTAGTGCGAACGATCCATCGCTTTGAGTATCATTAAAGACAGATTTGTTGTATATGTGTGCATGCGTGTGCGTGTGTCACTGTATATCTACATGTACAGTTGGCTCACAGAATTCACTACATATCTACATCTGGTACTTACACTATATTCACTACATGTTGGCTCAAAGAATTCACTACTTATCTACTGGTTGGCTGAAACAATTCCTTTATCTCCTGAGTCTTGGTGTTGACTCAATCACTCTCTTATATACTCTATATTACCTGTCTTTATAACGCCTGGCAGGCATACCCTCCACTCACGGGCGCCGCAAGGGTTACAGTAACTTTTTATGCAACTGCGCTTTCGCTTATGCTTGCGTACATTTGCGTGCATGTGTATCACCAGCGACAGAATTTTGTATATGTGTACACGTGTGTGTGTGTGTATGTATGTGTTTCTGCCCTCAATGTCCCTTCGCGTGTACACATGTACGTCTTTGTGCGTGAGTGCGCGCGCGTGTGTACCGACAACCGAGAGGTGCTTCGGGCCTAGAGCGTGACGCGAGGAGCCCAGACTCGTAATTTGTGCTCACTTGGAAGCAAATTGTCTCTCACGTACGTTGGCCGCAGACGCTCGTGGGCTGCGTTAAAATCCCCCGCCCGCACGCACACACGCACACGGAGGGGGAAGGAACACGGGGAGAGACTGAGAGAGGGTGGGGAGGGAGAGAGAGAGGGAGAGGGAGAGAGAGAGAGAGAGAGAGAGAGAGAGAGAGAGAGAGAGAGAGAGAGAGAGAGAGAGAGAGAGAGAGAGAGAAAGAGAGAGAGAGAGAGATTTTTAATACCAATACGGTAAAAAAAATATAATGAAAATAAACATGACAAAACGTGCATCGACGAAAGTATGAACAACACGAAGAATAAAAAAAGGAAACGAAACAAGATAGAAGCGGAAGAAAAAAGGAAAAGACGAAGAATACAAAGAAAAATGAAAATAGGGAAATTAAAAGAGGAAATAGAAGAAGGAAAAACCCCTATTTTAAAAGATTAGGAAGAACCTCTCCCTGGTTCCCCTTCTTCACCTTCCTCCTCCCTCTCTCACTGCTTCCTTCCTTCTCTCTCCCCACCCTCATTTTCTTCCTCCATTCTTCTAACTCTCTCATCCTTCTTCCTCCTATTCCTTCCTCCGCCCCTGTCTCTCCCATTCTCTTTCCCTTCTCCTCACCCTCTCCTCTCCCTCTCTCTCTCCTTCTCTCCGTTTCTCTTTCATCTTCCTTCCCTCCTTCCCTATTTCTACTCCTCCCTCTCTCCCTCATTCCTTCTCTTTCTCTCCCATCCTCCTTTCCTTCTTCCCCACCTCCTTCCCTTCTTTCTATCCCTCCCTCCTTCCCTCCCTTCCTCCCTCTGTCTGTCCCTCCCTCCCTCCCTCCCTCCCTCCCTCCCTCCCTTCCTCCCTCCCTCCCTTCTTCCCTCCCTCCCTTCCTCACTCCCTCCCTCCCTCCTCCAGAAGGCACTCACTCGCGTAATATATCGTGTCTGTCGTTTGTAAGGAAGTCCAATGTGTCAGCGACTCCGTCCCTCCTCCCTCCCCTCCCTCCCTTCCTCCCTCCTTCCCTCCCTCTTCCTCCCTCCCTCCCTCCCTCCCTCCCTCCCTCCCTCCCTCCCTCCGTCTGTCCCTCCCTCCCTCCCTTCCCCCCTCCCTCAAGCACCCGATAGCCATTTCCCTCTTTGGCTTCAAGTTTGTCCCGAAGAGTCGGTCTATTTCGTTTCCCTTTTTTTCGTTTTCTTTCTTTTTTTATCGGTCCAACTGATCCCCTCGGGCAGTCGGATATTTGATACTGGTGAGTGTCTATTTGTATTAGAATTGCCATTGATTTCCGCTCCGATGGGAACACGCGGATGGGCTATCGTTAGGTATGTATATGAAAAAAAAGAATGAAAAGAAATGAAAAAAAAGCGAATTACGATAAACACAGAGCCGGGTAGTTGTATTTGCTATTTACACCCGCAGTTGCACAGCGCTCTAGGCTTTCCGGTGTGATTGTGCGTGCGTGTGCGTGTGTTTGTGTGTATTGCATGTTGAGGATGCAAGTAGGTATGTGTGTACACATGCAAGTAGGTAGACACACATACATATTACCACACACAAACACGCACACAAGCAAGTACACACACACACGCGCACACATATGCACGCAGACACACAGACACACAAACACACACATACACGCACACACGCACAAACAGTCAGTTACACATAATCACACAGTCAGCGCACACGTCAAGATCCTTCTTGAACTCTTTCTCCAGAAGGACTTCGTGAAGTACTCCTTTCCTCCCCCTCCCCCCCTCATCCTCTCTGACCCTTTCCCCTTCCTTTCCCCATTCTCGTTCCTTTTCCCTCCTCCCATACCCATACCCATACCCCTCCCCCTCTTCCTAGTACTCCATCCCTCTCACTACTCCTCATCCCTCCCCCCTTCCCCCTACCCCTTCCCTTTCCCATTCCCCTTTCCTTCCATTCCCATCGACTTAGTCTCCTCCCCTCCCTTCCCCCTGCACCCTCCTCCCCCACCCCCACCCCCCACCCCTCCGTCTCGGCAGAAGCGAGAACCTGCGATAATGGCCGAGATTGCAATATGATAATGATAGATTCTGTGCACTGCGTCCTGCGGCTGTGCGGCGGCAACGGTCGCCCGGCGGTCGGCGGACGCGCGCGCTCTCGCGTCTTCTCTCGTTCGAACATTTTTGTTCCGTTTTTCTTTCACTATTTTCTTTGGCTCTGTTTTGTTTTTTCTTCTTTTTTCTTTTTCCACCTCTATTCTTTTTAGTGGTGTCCCTACCGCTCTCTCTCTCTCTCTCTCTCTCTCTCTCTCTCTCTCTCTCTCTCTCTCTCTCTCTCTCTTTCCCTCCCTCCTTCCCTCCCTCCCTCCCTCCCTCCCTCCCTCCCTCCCTCCTTCCCTCCCTCCCTCCCTCCCTCCTTCCCTCCCTCCCTCCTTCCCTCCCTCCCTCCTTCCCTCCCTCCTTCCCTCCCTCCCTCCCTCCCTCCCTCCCTCCCTCCCTCCTTCCTTCCCTCCCTCCTTCCTTCCCTCCCTCCTTCCTTCCCTCCCTCCTTCCTTCCCTCCCTCCTTCCTTCCCTCCTTCCCTCCTTCCCCCCCTCCCTTCCCTCCCTCTCCCTCCAACTTTCTATTAGTTACAAAGGAAAGGAACTCAGAACAGCATCTGGTATGTCCACTCAAAAAAAAAAAAAAAAAAAAAAAAAAATCTCAAAGGCTTACTACTTCCGCTGTATCGACGGCATACAAAGCGGCTTCTAATGATAAGGTCGATATTTCAATAGGGATTGATTCATGCTTCACGATCCAGATTATTTATTGCGTAATATACGGAGTCGATAATAATGATGGCGAAGATAATGATACTGATGGTGATAATGATGATACTGATGGCAATAATTATGATAAAGATGTTAAAATGACTATAATTACCATTCTGTTCATAAGGGAAGAGAAATGCAAATTACATAAGTAAATTTCTAGAATATTAGTGATTCTTTAACATCTCTTTATTTTATTACTTATTTCATTTTTCTTTGTTTTTTTGCTGCAATTTCTTCCTTCCTCCTCCTTCTCTTCCTCCCTCCCTCCCTCCTCCACTCCTCCCCCCCTTGAAAAGCTAAAGGAAATAGGAGGAAATACTTACATCTAAAAATTATCATGATCTCTTCCACCTACTATATTTATCACGTCTTTCCCACCCACTGTTTTTTTTTATTACCTCTCTCCTATTCCACTATCTTTATATTTCTCTGCCTCTCCGTCGTTCAAACTTAAACGTGCTTTCAGTTACAAAATTCTGCTTTTGGCCTCTCTCTCATTTACCTTAATTCCTACTTTGCTTGCATTTAAGACAAATTTTCTTGCCTGTGATATATGTCGCTCTAACATGCTCTCAACTCAAGCCTTGAGTTATTACGTGTGTCGGCTTATTAGATCTTTTAAAAGGGGCAAAAATACGAGGTTTAGGTCGAGGTGTGGGAAACGTGTTTTTTTACTTGTTTAGTTTTGTTTCTTTATTTGTCTGTTTATCTTTCTATTATAATATATATAGTTTTATTTATATAGTGTCTACTGGCCTTAAGATATATATTTTTTTATCTTTTTATTTTTCTTTCTATTCATTTATCGGTCTGATTAAATGCCTATCACTCTAATCCATCCATGTATTCATCCATCTATCTGTATCCATCTATCTACCTACATCATGTTTATTCATAATCATGTATACTTCTTCATCTCTCTATCACTCATAACGGAATCCTATAATTCGAAGATTTTCGCGTATTAATGCAATCTCTGACGTTATATATTGACAATTTATAAGAAGATATGAAGAGAAATCAAGCTCAAGAAAAAAGAAAAGAAAAGAAAAGAAAAGAAAAATCATTCATAGTTTATAGTAATAGAAGAAGAAGAAGAAGAAGAAAAAGAAGAAGACTTGTTCTTTTTATCTTTCTCCTTTTGTAACGGAATGCGAGAAAGACGCGTAAATGTTTGACTAAATCATAAGGATCAAAGCTGCGTGATGACCTTGGTTTATTTTCGATGAAACAGGAGCAAAAAAAGAGAAGGAGGAAGAGGAGGAGGAGGAGAAGGAAGAAGAAGAATAAAAGGAAGAGAGAGAAGAAGAGAAATCGAATTAAATAA
>BOPN01000973.1:231576-244076 GCA_017312705.2 Penaeus japonicus
GCCCCTCCCCTCCCCCTTATTTTCCCTTTGCCGCCCAGCGTTTGCAACGGAAGAAACTCTGCAATAAACTGGTATTATCGTCACATATACCTTTATTAACCTTGAGGTCGTTTGCAACCCACCCGTGCAACACAGGTCTGGCAGGGAGGGAGGGAGGGGGGAAGGGGGGAAGGAGAGAGGGGGGTAGGATGGAAGGAAAGAATGAATGAAGAAAGGGAAGAAGAGGAAAAGAAAGTAAACGAAAGAGAAGGAAAGGGGAAAAGATATGGAGAAGTAGAGTAAGAAGGGAAGAGAAAGAAGATGGGTATAAGAAAAAGAAGATAGAGATAGAGGAGGCAAGCAGACGAGGATAGGAGGAAGGGAAATAAGGTGACAGGAAGAAGGGGATGATGTAGTGGTTGATAAAGAGGAAGAGAAAGAAGAGGAATAGAGAAAGAGAAAAAGAAAGAAATGATGTAAGGGAGTGATTGGTGAGTTGAGTGTATGGGCATAAAACAGACTTATATACTTGGATAAGAGACATATCTATTTCATTGATAGCAAATAAACACACACACACACGCACACGCACACACACACACACACACACACACACAGACCTTAGCCCCTTGGCTTCCTGCCCTCCTTAAAAAGCCTGTGCATGTCTTACGCGCGGTTTATCGTTCGTAATTCCAGTCCAGTTGCCGCGCCTCCCCCTCCTCTCCCCCAGCCCCCTACCCCCTCCTGTCTTCCTGCGCGGCGATGACACAAATCAGAAGAAATTATAAAGATTAAAGAGAGGAAGAAAGTGAGGTGATAAGTGTCATTTATCTATCCTCTCCCCTTTCCCCCTCTCCCCTCCCCTCCCCTTGTTCGTTGGTGTGGGTTTCTTTGTTGTGTTTGTTTTATGGAGGTGGTCGTACCGGAAGTGTGGCTAGGTAGGGGGTAGGTGTTGTTTGTGTGTGTGTGTTTACACGTTGTATGTTTTTGTGTACATTGTGAGTATGTTTTTTATGAGTAGTGTACGTTGGACGTGTGTGTGCGTGTGTGTGTGTACATTGGACGTTGTGTGTATATGTGTTTAGTTTTATTCCATTTCCCTGTTTACCTTCAAAGCACTGTCTCGTAATCAGACACCGTGTTGTTTACATTTCCCGATGCAGCAACCAGATATAAAAAACAGGAACAAGACAACAGCGACCATCTCCGTCATCATCTCAACAGGAGACCAATCGCCTCCAGGGAAAACCTCAGAGGCACAAAAATCCCCCAATAGATACCATCCTCCCGTCATAATACCACGGGATTCTCACCCTTAGGGACACCAGCGTATAGACACGTACCATTTTCTTTCCTCTTTTCTCCTCCCCTCCCCACTCCCTAGCCAGGGGAAGGGATAAGGGAGGGGGAAGGGGGTAGAGGGGAAGGGTCATGAGGGTCAAGTAATAATAACACCAATTACATACTTGAAACAAATGGCGGCCGTCATTAGCGCTCTCGTGAAACTTGCTGAAAGCGATCACTGCCCACACCTGACCAATTAACGGACCGCTAATTAAGTGTCATCGGCTATTACCGGTGTCAAGGAAGGAGGGGAATAATTTGTAAGGGGAAGGGAGAGAGAGAGGGTGGGAGGGCGGATGGGTGGGACGGTGGGTGGGTGAGAAGTTGAGGGAGAAGGGGGCCCCCGGAAGTGGGAGGTAATGAAGACGGTAATGGAATCGAGCGGGAGCCACAGCAGAAGGAAATACTTTCAGAAGCCAAATGTGTGTGTTTGTGTATACATACGTATCTACGCACACACACACATATATAAATATGGATGTGCATATATATAGTAACAGTGTGTGTGTGTGTGTGTGTGTGTGTGTTCATATATATTCCATATGTGTGTTAGTGTTTATGTGTGTTTGTGTTCCGATGACATATCAGGGCAGCCGACAGCAAAAAGCTCATTAAGAATACAGCAGGAAGATCGCCTCCGGTCACTTGTCGCCGCGAAGCGACAGAAGCACGCGAACAAAGTCTTGAGCCTCCAGAGACCCGCAGTTCATCCAGTCATGCGTCCCGTGCAGCCAGACGTCACGGGTCGACAGCCTCTTATGACACTTGACGTGCTCATGACAAACATCAACCTCAGCGAGACAAGGCATTTCCGCGACTGCAGTGAGCCTCTGCAAGTGATTACGTTGCAACGGCGGCGGCGCGCGCGTGATGAAAAGCGAAGGAAGGAGCGATCTCACGCTCTGACAAGGAGAATGATACCCGCGCAGCCTGTTGCTTCCGCCGCTGGTCGGTCGAGCCTTCTGCTGCTTTCTTCTCTCTTCTCTCTCTCTCTCTCTCTCTCTCTCTCTCTCTCTCTCTCTCTCTCTCTCTCTCTCTCTCTCTCTTTCTCGCTCTCTCTCTCTCTCTCACTTTTCTTCTCTATTCTTTCCCCATCTCTTCTCTGCTCTCTTTTCCCTTCTATCCTTTCTCCTCTCTCTCTCTCTTCATTATTTTTTGTATGTGGTAAAGCTCAATTATTATTTAAACGAGACATAAACTAAGACTGAGAATAAATAAACCGATTCGTGATCCAATTTATTACAATCTGTGAAGAAAACCGTGGGGGCAAATAAAGGAGACGAATGAGAGAGAAGCAAGAGAAGAGGGGAATAGGGAGAGCAATAGAAAAAAAGAGAATCAATGAAGAATGGCTGGTCTGAAAGAAAAGAACAAGGAAGGAAGAAGGGAGAAGGATGAGGAAGCGGAGGAGGCTGATTAGTGGGAGGGGTGGGGGGGAAGGGGGGGGGAGGAGGGGAAGAGGACGAGATTGAAACCTTCATCATGTGATAGGTTCTGACAAGCAAATGAACAGCAGTTTTAGCTTGGCTGCTTTTAACGTCTAACCCAACCAGCTGTGACATGCAAATTGATGCTTGCCCTCCCCTTCCCCCTCCTCCCTATCCCCTACCCCTCCCTTAAACCCTTTCTAACCACCCATCCTATTCCCCCTTCCACCCCCTCCCCCCTTCAATGCTTACCAGCGGCGAGGGGGAGGGAAGGAGAGAGAGAGAGAGTGAGAGAGAGAGAGAGAGAGAGAGAGGGAGGGAGGGAGGGAGGGAGAGAGAGAGAAGGAGGGAGAACGAGAGTAAGAGGAAAGGAGAGAGAGCGAGAGGAAAGGAGAGAGAGCGAGAGAGAGAGAGAGAGAGAGAGAGAGAGAGAGAGAGAGAGAGAGAAGGGTGGATTTATAAAAAGGAAAACGGAGGAAGAGGCTATTATTCCGACGGAAGAAACGAATGCCTCAATTAGAATATCTGCCAAGGTTGATGTTAGGGTTCGCTGATGAAGGCAAAACCACGGGGCGGAAGGGAGAGAGAGAGAGAGAGAGAGAGAGAGAGAGAGAGAGAGAGAGAGAGAGAGAGAGAGAGAGAGAGAGAGAGAGAGAGAGAGAGAGAGAGAGAGAGAGAGAGAGAGAGAGAGAGAGAGAGAGAGAGAGAGAGAGAGAGAGATAGAGAGAGAGAGCGAGAGAGAGAGATAGAGAGACAGAGGGAGAGAGAGAGAGAGAGAGATAGAGAGAGAGAGCGAGAGAGAGAGATAGAGAGACAGAGGGAGAGAGAGAGAGAGACAGAAAGAGAGAGAGAGGGGGGGGAGAGAGAGAAAGAGAGAACAGAGAGAGAGAGAGAGAGAGACGTACACATACACAGTAGGTATACATGCACATACACTTGGAAACAGTCAGGTGTGCCGCAGGTGTTTCGGACTCCCCTCCCTTCCTCCCCCACCTCCTATCCCTCCTCCTCCCCCCATACACCTTAGCGAGTGTAACTATACGTTAATAATTCGGTAATAACAACAATCATTTCCATCAAGTTTGTTTACGTCAGCGCTGGCTGTAAACGGCTGGAAGTGAGTGGCAGTTTATGGCAATGATGTGATTATGTCACGAAATTCGCTAATCTAGCAGCATATATATATATATATATATATATATATATATATATATATATATATATATATATATATATATATATATATGATGTATGTATACAAGTTATACACACATTCTCTCTCTCTCTCTCTCTCTCTCTCTCTCTCTCTCTCTCTCTCACACACACACACACACACACACACACACACACACACACACACACACACACACACACACACACACACACACACACACACACACACGTACACACGTACACACACACACACACACACACACACACACAAATGTACAGCCTGCTCTTTAAATCAGAAATAAAAATGACTATAACAGCAACATCCGTAATATAACCTGAAGTCGGAAGGCAAAAGGAATGAGATGGATACATATGATTAAGAGAGAGAGAGAGAGAGAGAGAGAGAGAGAGAGAGAGAGAGAGAGAGAGAGAGAGAGAGAGAGAGAGAGAGAGAGAGAGAGAGAGAGAGAGAGAGAGAGAGTCAGACACACAAATAGATAGATAGACAGATAAAGAGAGGAAGCAAGACTATCATAACTGCACAGTAGGATATCCACCTTAATGTTTAAAGCAATTCTAACAAACACACACGTAATAATGGCTAGAATATTTCCAACCTCAATTTCAACCACAGGTAAGATCCCATGTATTTTTTTTTTTTTTTTTTTTTTTTTTTTTTTTTTTTTTTTTTTTTTTTTTTTTTAACCAAGACGGGAAGTTCTATCATTACGCTATCCTTTACCCATCTTGCTTTCAGACACCGACAGACAGACAGACAGACACAAGCATGCACAAAAGATCCATCCTCCTCTCTACCTCTCGGTCTGAATCCTCTATTATGTGTTAATTTTTTTGCGAAATGCTATTGCATAGTGTTTTCATTATTAGATAATGTATGGAATTATATACGGAAAGGGTTGCCTAGAATTTGTTTAGGTGTCTTTTTACTTTAATAACATGTATGTATATTGTGTGTGTGTGTGTAAGAGAGAGAGAGAGAGAGAGAGAGAGAGAGAGAGAGAGAGAGAGAGAGAGAGAGAGAGAGAGAGAGAGAGAGAGAGAGAGAGAGAGAGAGAGAGAGAGAGAGAGAGAGAGAGAGATGAGTTCTTGAACATGCATTTTTTATACGCCTATACCCATTCCAAAACTATAATGTCCTGCTTGTTCATAGCCTCTCGTCTATTCATCCGAACAAAAGATGAAAAGAACAGAAAAAAATAGCAATAAGACACACAGCATCTCAACAATACCCCATGCCAGCCTGAACGATCTATCCACTATCCTTCTATCCACTTTTCTTTTGCCCCTTCCCATTCCCCTGCCTCTCCCCTCCCCCTCCCCCTCCCCCACATCCCTACCCCATCCCCCTGCCCCATCATCGACCCATACCCGTGCCTCAGCGCCCCCATTATGCCTACCTCCCCCTCCATACCCTAGTTCTCCCCCTGTCCCCTGCCCCTCCTCCCTCCCACACCCCATTCTCCGTCCCCTCACCCATGCCCCATAGCCCTCCCCCTCCCCACCCATACCTAAAGGCGCCCCTCCCCTCCCTTAGCCCATGCCCCTGCCCAGCCATGCCCTTCAGCCTCCCTCTCGAGCGAGCGCCGTTAAAAGGCCAATCTCTATTTGCCCTTTACAGTGGGCGCTCCTCCGCGGAAGAAGGGCACATCGTTGCTTGGCTATTCACGCGCGCCGGCTGCGTGGAGCTGTCCCTCTTGCTCATTCTCTCTCTCTCTCTCTCTCTCTCTCTCTCTCTCTCTCTCTCTCTCTCTCTCTCTCTCTCTCTCTCTCTCTCTCTCTCTCTCTCTCTCTCTCTCTCTCTCTCTCTCTCTCTCTCTCTCTCTCTCTCTTACAATTGACCTGGCCTCATTTTTCCGTTTTTATATATATATATATTTCATGGACCACGTTTTTTTTTATTGAAAGTTGACTAATTTCAACAACTCGAAGCTCTTCCTCGATAAGTAACCTTGTAAGCATTAAAAGAAAGAAAGAAAGAAAAAAACGCTAAGTACATGAACACGAGAGAGAAAAAAAAAACGTTTGGCATTCCAACGCAACGAAAAAAATGCCAGCAGGAAATAACAAAGAATTCCATGCTCGAAAACATAGTCCTTAGGGATATAAGTGTGTAAGAATGTTATAAGTATATTTTTAGTGAGAAGAATTTTTCTTTTCTTTATTATTCCGATGTCTTTTTTTTCTATAATATGATATAAAGTTTTGCGTATAAGACTACCCCTTTTAATCGAGTTATATTTTTTTTTTCTTAAAATTAAGATATGATTCAAATTAGTATTTATTTATTTGAGAGATTCTTGAGATTCTTTATTTTCAGTTTAATTTTCCCTCTCATTCTCTATCTCTCTTTCTCTTTCTTTTCCTCACTCGCCCCTTCCCTATTCTTGATAACACCCCCCCCCCCCTGCCCCCTCCGCTTCCTCCTGTCCGTTCCTCTCCTGTTGTAACCTGATATTTTGTGTGTGTGTGTGTGTGTGTGTGTGTGTGTGTGTGTGTGTGTGTGTGTTTACACACACACACACACACACACACACACACACACACACACACACACACACACACACACACACACACACACACACGCACACACACACACACACACACACACCGCGTACCATAATGTACACACGGAGGCGAGAGCACACACTGACATGGAGCATAAAGATAGGGGCCAGAACTCACATACACAGTCTTATTTATTATTATTTAAACATACTTTTACTTATATTTATGATAGTAACTGTGTGTGTGTGTGTGTGTGTGTTTGCCTAAGTGTCTGTTCCTGTTCGTGTGTGTTTGTTTACGCATACGGTATATCTACATACTTTCATTTTGAATATGTTTGTTTGTGTTTACCTTCCACAACTTGCCGTTAGTCCATATAGCCCCTTTTTCTACTCTCCCAAAACACAAACTTTTACTTCCTGTCCCTGTCAAGTGTAAGAGAGGTCAAGTCAGGTCAGGCCAGATTATTCCCTTGCAAGACATTTTCCAACCATTCAGTCACCACAAATTAATACAAATGATAAAAAAATATATATAAATGAAATCAATCAATCAACCCAGCCACGGCGAATCAAAATAATTCAGTTAATATAAACTACGAATGACCTATCTTCAAAAGAAAATCCCCAAGCTGTGTCAATAAATCGAGGTCATGACCCCAAAGAAATGAACTTTGTTTGGAACACCAATATGTTGTCCCTTTTTCGTGTCCAAGTATAAACGCTTTGGGATAAACATGTTTGCTTCGTCTATACATTTATGTTTACAAAAAAAAAATCCTATCGGCTAGAACGTGGGAAACCTTTTCATATGGCATTAGAAACATAAGAGTTATTTTTAGAAGTGTAATGTTTGATTCTATATTTTTATTGATGTACCATTGTTACGTAAATAAAGTGAGGGTTTTATAATTACCAAATAAAGAATGATGATAGTGACAATCATAATGATAATGATAACGATAATCATAATAAAACTAATATCCTTGACTCTAACCCATCTCTCTTTTTTCTCTCCCCGCCCACAGAGACGGCAAAACGCCCACGGGTGGAAACGCTCAGGCTGGTTCGACACACCTGGACAGCGGTTCGGAATCGCTCGACGAAGTGAAGCCTTCGCTCTCCTCACTCGACTCTCCTCTTCCCAACGTCAATTCCCATATTGTGCAGGTGAGCCTTGAGGGGGAGGAGGAAGTGGGGGAGGGGGACGGGGGATATAGAGGTGGGGAGGGAGGAGGAGGTGGGGGACGATGGGGGAGGGAGGAAGGGTTAGGGGAAGGGGGGGGAGGGGTAGGGATAGGGGAAAGGTGATGGGGGAGGTTAGGCAAGGAGGGATAAGGAGTTTGGAGAAAGGGGTGATGGGGGGAGGAGTATGGGGGGAGGGAGAGAAGGGTGATAGGGTGAAAGGGGTGATGGGGGAGGGAGAGAAGGATAATAGGGAGAAAGGGTGAAATGGATAATGGTGATGATGGAGGGAGGAGAGTTGGGGTACGTCGGAAGGCTAGGAGTGGGTTTGGGGAAGAGGTCATGGGGTGAGTGGGATCAAGATGGGAGTTCGGTAAGGGTTCGGTGCTGGTTGATGGGAATGATGGGAACAGTCACAATGGGGGTAATATCTCAGTAAATGAAATAATAATAGATGTAGTAATAGTTATGATGTTAGGGATGCAATGATAATGACGATAATATTAATGATAATGGTGATGGTAATTATGATAAGAATACTGATGATAATAGTACAAATGCTAATGGTGATAATAGTAATAATAGTAATGATAAAACTAATTACAATAATAGTATAATGTTAATAAGAAAACGATATTAATAAGTATATTAATAAAAAAAAAGATAATGGTAATTATAATAATAGTAATGATAATATTAGAAATAATGATTTCTATAATAGTAATAAAATGATCCTAATCATAATGATGATGATGATAATAGTAATGATAGTCATCATCATCATGGTGATATAATAATAATAATAATAATAATAATAATAATAATAATAATAATAATTACAATGATAAGAAAATAAGCTAACACGAGTGCCCTCCCCCCCCCAGGACCCCGTGGGCCACACCGACCTGTACAGCGAGCTGAGCAAGGTGGGCGGCGGCGCCAACGGCATGTCGTCGGTGGCGCCCGTGCCGGCGTCCGTGAGCTCGGCGTCCGCCATCGCCGCCGCCTACCAAACGCAACTGAGCCTGGCGGCGGCGGCGGCGGTGGCGGCCAGACACAACACCGTGGGCGGCGAGCACGGCGGCGCGCCCATGGCCCCTCCCTCCCACCACGACATCCTCCACGACTACCACTCGTTGTGACACAGCGGCCTATAGAGTCTGTCCCCCCTGCGCCCTCCCTCGCCCCCGCCCACGCCCGAGCCCCGAGGAGACGTGACGGCCGCCGCCCACGATGCCGCTGCTGCCGCTGCCACGAGCCACAACACCACCGCCCACCGCCGATGACTAGCAGGACGCCCACCGCGCCCACGGCCTACGGGATGACAAGCGGGACGCCCACCGCCCACCGCCGCCGCCCATCTGTGAGGAGAGGAGAGCGCGCGAAAAGCTCAGGTTCCCGCGAAGGGAGTCCCTCCAACATGGCCGCCAGGAAGGAACCGCGGAGAGGAAAACAAGAAAGAAAGAGAGAAAAAAAACGAAAGAAAACGAACCAAGGAACGATATCAACAGAAACATGTCACAGAAAACAAACAAACAAACAAAAACAAAGGAATCACGGAATCGGTCCCTCTGGCAACACCCCCCCCCCTACACACAGAAATCCCCCCAAAGCTGTCTCAGAATATCTTTCTTCTCGATTCCCAGTGACATATCTCTCCGCCCTTTCTCTGGCAGATTCAATAGGCGTGCGCGATTCTATGGGCGTGTGTGTTTTATGTATGTGTATATAATTATACACATATACATACATATATATATATATATATATATATATATATATATATATATATATATATATATATATATATATATATATATATATATATATATATATATATATATATATATATATGTATGTATGTATATATTACATATACATATATTCGAAGGGCAGTTGGTACACATCTCCCCGAATCCCCTCAGCAAGAAGCCCCGTGTGTCTGTCTGGTCAAGAAGGACGATTCTCAAACGCAACGGAATGGCTGAGAAACCCTAACGTGAAACCAGACTGAGTGATTGCTTTTTTCGGAACATGAAGGGCTCTTCTTATCATTAGTGTTACTTTTTTTTCTCTTTTTTTCTGGATCTTTAGCATATTCTTTATTATGTGGTGGTTGTAGTGCTAGCCCCCGAAGTGTTAGTGTCAACACACCGCCCATTTGTGATAAAACAAGAAACGCAAGATTTCTTTTTTTTCTTTTTTTCTTTTTTTTTCTTTTATTTTTTTTAAACAACGATAGACCTACAATGTCACTGTTACCACTAGTGTTGTGCTGTGGCAGCCTTGCACGGAGCTGTGGGTGTTGCAGCTTGCGGTGTTGAACCTTCCACTCTCCTACACTGAGAATATCCCCCGGCATTGGCTCCAAGAACGTCAGTGCAACGAAGAAGAGGAGACGGAGAACGAACAAGAGGAAGAGGAAGATAATGAGGGAGAGAAAAAAATAGAGAGAAAGAGGCGGTAGCCGTGTTGCTATAAAAACACATAGCCTATATCTCGAATCTACTTAATCAAGAAGAAAAAAAATAGAACAAAAATAACAGAAAGGGGAACTGTCCACCCACAGAATACCTGAGCTTTAAAAAAACACACAGGAGAAGGAGGAGTTTGTGTAGTATCCTGAGTGTGACGTCATCAACACATTCTAAGGGAAGGAATAAGGCTGAGAAAATGTAACGAGACGGAGAAGAGGAGAAAGGAAAGAAAAGAGTCGGACTTTCGAAATTTCGATGATGACTGACCCATCTCTAAAAAGAAAGAAAAAAAAAATTGGGAATGATACCGATTGTTACTTTTTCTTCTTCCATTTTTGTTAGAAATAGCTTCCACCTCTTCCTTTTTTCCTCTTCTCCGCGCCCTCCCTCTACAGCTCCTCTAACCCTGTGTATTATCTACCAGGTTCTGCTTGGTCCTTCTGCCTGAGAAAGAGAAAGAAAGAAAGAAAGAAGGAAGGAAAGAAAGAGAAAGAAATGGAATAACAAGGAATCCCTTGCTTTCTCTCCCTCTCTTTTGGAATGAAGGCTTTTTGTATTCGCTTTCTATTTATAAAACTAAATCTCAAGGACCGAAGCAGAATCTGGGGAGTGAACTGGCCAAGTCATCTCTTTGGATCCTAACCAGGAATCTGTTTTTATTATATATATATATATATATATATATATATATATATATATATATATATATATATATGTATGTATATATATATATATATATATATATATATATATATATATATATATATATATATATATATATATATATATATATATATATATATATATCCCTCTTCCATGCACACGGGGATTCCCTGTGAAGAATGGTGAAGCAAATTGTCTACTTAAATAAACAAAGAAAAAATCTTGTGGAATTCCTGGCGTGTAGATCTATTGATTTTATCACCGATTTTTCTTATCATTATTATTTTGTCTTATAGATATGTATTTTTTTTAATACCCAGCCTAATTTCTGTATAGGCCGGGCCCATTGTCTGAATCTCTTGAAATAATAAGAAGATTTGTACAGACGTTTTGCCTGCGGCGTTGCAGGCTGAGGCGTCGACCCGGAGAAGAGAGGTGATTGGCTCTTTGAGGATAGATATGTGATCACTGATTGGCCAACGGACTTTTGTTAGAGATAGCACCAGCCAATCAGCGGATAGATATGTGATTATCACTGATTGGCTGCTGGACTTTTTGTTAGAGATAGTGCAGCCAATCAGCGGATAGGTATCGAGTCTTAGGATTATAAACGATAATAATCTCTCTCCACATAGGAGTTTGAGTATGGAATTCAAGCCTCTGTCTCTCTGTATGATGGTGTTTGTATAGATCAATGATGGAACACTTTTTTGTATAGAAGGGTGCACCTTTGTATGATAGAAATGCCTCTGATAGGAATTAGATTATTTCAAGTAATGTTATAGAAATGTTAAGCTGTATAAACAAAATAAAAAAAGAAAAAGAATACTCCTTCCTAGAGCAGAATGGTTTAGAGTTTTCAGATTCGGCTCTGTCGTTCGAATTCCAGACGCGTGTTTAGCAAAGTTGTGGAGCATTGCATTCCATGTTTCCTGAATGATCTTTTTTGTGATGCCGAAGCACATGCAGCATTTGGCGAAAATAAGAATAAAAATATAATGCGATGCCCTGTAGCACTTGGCTTGAATCCTAGCAGAGAAAATGAAAAATTGTAAATGAATTAATTGTATGTGATTTTTTTTTCTTTGTTGAGTTCTCATTTAGGAGGAAGCCTAAGCCACGGCCGCGTCGGACCGAACACTGCCTGAAACCTGTGCTTCGGTATAATTCTTTTTTTTTCATACTCCTATATGTACATTTTATCAGAGATACCAAATAAATGCCGTAGTTGATATACAATCCCAACGAAATCCAATGAAACAATCGAAGTAAAAGGATTGTAAACTACAAAAATCAGAGAAATTCAGGAAAAAAATAAAAGGACATTTTTCTAAGCGCAGTTCTGTCGTTCGGATTATATGGCGACGCCGGCTTTGTCCAGCAGTTACCAGAAATATCGACTTTTATAAAAAAAACAACAACTTTAATTTCAAGAAAATCAAGGCTTAAAAACTAGGGGGTTTCTTCTCCTGTCAGTATTTGTATAATTTGGTTATCGTTCACTTTTTCTAGGATAAAAGTGAATTTGTTAGATGAAAGTTAGACTAATGTGTCATTAAAAAAACAAATAAAATTAACAGTGGAGATGCTAACAGGAATTTTTTTTCTTGTGTAATAATATTTTTTTCTACCTTTCTTAGAGAACCAGATTTGCACAAACTTTTTTTCATAATAGCAAAACCAGATATGAAAGTGTGTGTAGTGTATTGTCTGGTAATTTTTTTTCT
>BOPN01000973.1:289076-299076 GCA_017312705.2 Penaeus japonicus
CGCCTATCCCTCTTCTCTCTCTCGTACTTCCCCCTCCCACCTTATTCTCCCATTCTCCCCTCCCCTCCTTCCTTATTCCTCTTTCTCCGTTCTTCCCTCCTTCCTTCCGTCTTCCGGCCCTTCTCCTCCTCCTAACTCATTCTCTCCTGGCCCCCTCCTCCTCCACCTTCACCCGCCTCCTTCCCCTTTTCCCCTTCCTTCCCTCCCTGCCTCCTTCTTTGTTTTCTTCCTCTCTTGCCCGTCCTCCACCTCCTCCCTTTATACCCTCGTCGTCTGACCCCTTCCTCCTCCTCCTCCTACCCCTCTTCTCTATTTCGTTCTCCTCCTCCTCCTTCTCTTCATCTTCCTTCTCTCCTTCCCCTCCACCTCCTCTTCATCATCCTTCTCTCCTCATCCTCCTCCACCTCCTCTTCATCATCCTTCGCTCCTCTCCCTTCTCCTCCTCCTTCCTCTCTCTTCTCCTCCTCCTCCTCCTTCCTCCCCCCATCCTCCTCTTCCTCTTCCCCCCCATCCTCCTCCTCCTCCTCCTTCTTCTTCTTCTTCTTCTTCTTCTTCTCCTTCTCCTCCCTCTCCTCCCCCTCCCTTCTTCCCCCTCCTCCTCCTTCTTCTTCTTCTTCTTCTTCTTCTCCTCCCTCTCTTCCCTCTCCCCTCTTCCCCTTCCCTCTCCTCCTCCTCCTCCTCCCCCTTCCCTCTTTCCATTCTGCGTATCGTCTTACCCAGAGTCTCAGCGCAAACATAAACACGCGTCTTCGGGAAACAGAATCGAGAAGATTAAAGCTCTCTCGGAGGAAGAGAGACATTTCCTCTTTCTTCCTCTTTTTCTTCGGTTTCTGTTTTGTTTTGATTTTGTTTTTCTGTTTTTCTTTTCTTTTCTTTTGTCCATCTGCTGGTCTTTTTTTTTTTTTTTTTTTTTTTTTTGAGGGGTTCCTTTTGTTTTCTTCTTTGATTTCTTTTTTTTTCCTTTTGTCTGTTCTTCTCCCTCCTCTTTTTTTTGTGTTTTTTTGTTTTTGTTTACTTGACATGAGGGTGAGGGGGGGGGGAGATAAGGGGAGAGTGGGGGGGGAGGGAGAGGGGGGGTGACATTATACAATGTATGAATACTCATAAAATTTAGCTATTCCTCTTTTTTCCTCTCTTTTCTTTCTATTTCTACTCCTCTCCCCCCTCCTCTCTCTCGCTCTTTTCCCTCTTTCTCTCGCGCATGTGTGTGCATGCATGTGTGTATGAATAATCGTCAACCAGTATGTAAACATTTGCACTATTCTATAGTTGCACACTATACACATGTGCTCCTATCTATATCTCTGCGTTCGTGTGTACGTATGCACGTATACATCCTAAAGAAGAGCCCGACATATCATTAAGTAAGCCCCGTGCAAGATAAAGTTCTCATTATGTCATTGTGATTTAGACAAAGGAAGGTTTCGGGAGGTGGCAAATGGATGCGAAATCGTACGTTTAGCTCCGCGCTGAAACACAAAGGTAGTTCCCGTCTTTCATTCGGAGAAGGGAAAAATGCTTGAGAAAAGAGGAAATGGGGAGAAGAGCGGTATTATGAAGTGGAATGGAAGGGAGGGAGGGAGGGAGGGGGAAGAGAGAGGGAAGGGGGGAGAGAGAAGGGGAAGGAGGGAGATAGAGGGAGGGAGGGAGGGAGGGAGGGAGGGAGGGAGGGAGAGAGAGAGAGAGAGAAAGAGAGAAAGAGAGAGAGAGAGAGAGAGAGGGAGGGAGGGAGGGAGGGAGAGAGAGAGAGAGGGAGGGAGTGGGAGAAGCAAACGAACCGAGAACAAAACTAAAGGAAAAAAAGCGAATCTTGTGAATCATTAAAGAAAAGAAAAAAAAAAAAAAAAAAAAAAAAACGGGAGCCACAAATCATATCCGTTAGTAAATCAGCATCATCAATATGCATTACGAAAAACAAGAGAGTTCACACAGAAACTCAAATGAAAGAACGAACTTTGCAAAACCCACAGTATTGCAGAAAAAAAGAACAAAAAGTGAAAAAAACGAACATCGCCCTTTCCTTTGTGAACCAAACAACTCAATAGGCAAACGATCGATAAGTGTAACAAGCCAGCCATATCACAATAATTGGTAATGTGTAATATAATACCTGCCGGCGAGTGCTGTGTGGATGCGAGCCATACTTTGCACCCGGAATATTCCCTCGTGTGTGTGTGGGAGAGATGGAGGGAAGGGAGGAGATGGAGGGGGTGAGGGAGGGACATTGTGCTTGGCCAGTCAGGTTGACGTCGGATATTTCTTTACTGCTTGGCTCTCATCTCTTTGACTTAATAAAAAACATGGCTTCGTATGTTGCGTCTTTTCCCACGGATTATGTGTGGCGGTTGTACTTTTGATGTCGACTTAACATAAAATACACACACATATACACACATACACACACACACACACACACACACACACACACACACACACACACGCACACACACACACACACACACACACACACACACACACACACACACACACACACACACATATATATATATATATATGTATATATATATATATATATATATATATATATATATATATATATAAATTGAGAGAGAAGAGACAAGAACAAAGAAAGAGACATACGGTCAGAAAGAAAGGTACAGAGAAAAAAAAAATGAAATAGAAAGGTATCCAAACACACCGAAAAATGTACCCCGTCTTCAAAGAGCTGCTGGCCACTTCATCTTAAAAAACATTCATCCCTTGATGGCGTCCTCTTCACTGTAACGGAAGTCGAGATACCAAATGCTCAAGAAAGAGCAAAGGAGATTATAAAGTAAGGAGAGAGAGAGAACCTTTTTGAGATAAATAGACCGATAGCTCTCTATAAAGAGGGAATGAAGGAAAAGAAGACATGGAAAAGAGAGGGAGAGAGAGAATCAAACATATAAAGAGACATTGAATCTATACCTTAATATCTTTAAAAAATCTAAAGACTCCATTTCTTTCCCCCTTTACCTCTATTCCTCTACTCCCCCCCCCTATCCCTTCCCCTCCCAAAAGTGATTCGGACCCCACACGGAAGCCCCCCCCCCCCCTAAAAAGAGCAAAGCGGAAACAAAAAACTTGAAAATACGAACCAACAGCGAGGACAGACAGACACACTCTACCCCTCCCCCCCTCCCCACTCTCTTTTCTGACTACCCATTTATAGAGATCGTCCCCCCCCCCACCCGCCCATGCCCCTCCCTCTTCTATTCCCCTCCTCTTCCCTACCCCCAGTCCCTCCCTTCCCCTACGCCCCCTACCCCTCCCCTCCCTACCCCTCTCCCACAACACCCCCTTCCCCTCCCCATGCCCCCCTCCCTCCCAACCCAATACCCCTCCCCCTCCCCCTCCCAAGTGCCCCTCCCCCCTATAATCAAAGCGGACTAGGCGCTTATACACTCCTCGCTTACAACTCCCCGCGCGCGCAGCATACACGTAAGGCTGACAATAGCTGACGAGAGCTGACAATGGATGACGGAGAGGGCTTTTGTTACCGCGTGACTGACAGGCCGTATTGAAACGCAGAAGGTGCGGGCGCGCGCCGGTAACCCGAGACCCGGAGTTGTTCCTCTCGCAGTTCTACTCTCGCGCCACTCGTTCGTTCGCTCTGCTCGCTCGTTCGCTCTGCTCGTTCGTTCGCTCCTCTCGCTCGCTGTCTCGTCTCGGCCCGCTCTTTTGCGCTCGTTTTGGTTCGTTTCGCTAGCTGTCTTCTTCTTGTTCCGCTCGTTTTGTTTCGTTTTGCTAGTCTGGCTCAACTCGTTTTATTCATTTTGCTCGTTTCACGCAGTCGTTTTGCTTGGTTCGCTCAACTCGTCTCGTTTTATTTGGTCATTTTGCTCGTTTAGTTTCGTTTCGCTCATCTCGTTTCTGCCGTTTTTATTTCTCGATTAACTCGTCTCGTTTTATTAATTTTGCTCGCTTCGTTTTAGTCGTTTTCCTCGGCTCGCTTAACTCATTTCGTTTCATTCGGTCGTTTCGCTCACTTCGCTTGCCGCCTGTCTCGTTTCGCTCCTTATCGCTCCATTTGTTTCGTTTCGCTTGTCTCGTTTCGACCGTTTCGCTCGTCTCGTTTCGTTCGGATGTTGCATAAGGGAGGGGAGAATTGGGGGGGGGGGGGGGGGGGGTGGGGGGGGGGGGGGGGGGGGGGGGGGGGGGAATGGGTAAAGGAGAGGGAGGAAGGAGAAGTGGATAGAGGGAGGAGGGTGAATGGGTGGAAAAGGGAGGGAGAAGGGAAGGGTAGACAGAGGGAAGAAGAGAGGGGGAGGAGGGAGGAGAGATAGATGGAGGGAGCTTGTTGAAAGCAATGAAGGGGTACGGAGGGGGGGGGAGGGGGAGAGGGAGGGGAAGAGAAAGAGACAAGAGAGAAAGAGCGAGGGAAATGGCGGGAGGAAGGGAATAAGGAAGGAATGGACTGGTGGGGTGGGGGGGGGGGGGGGGGGGGGGGGGGTGGAATGAGAAGGATAGATGGGTGAACTGATACCCCACTGATGTACAAGACTATATGCACTGAAATATAAGAAATGCAAAATAATTTAAGGTACCGGATGAGCGAAAGAAAGAGAGATAGATTGCTAGATAGAGATAGACAGTTAGACAGACAAATGGATATATATATATATATATATATATATATATATATATATATATATATATATATATATATATATATATATATATATATATATATATATATATATATATATATATATATATATATATATATGTATATATATATGTATGTATGTATACATACAGTGAGAGAGAGAGAGAAAGAAAGAAAGAGAGAGAAAGAAAGAGAGAGAGAGAGAAAGAGGCAAGGCCAAAGTGCAAGAATGATTGTTCAAGAGAGCAAGAGAGACACGGAGAGAAATTATAGACGTAATTATTCATCAAGGATAAGATACGGCGCCTGATAAGGGGTATAAATGCCAGAAGAAAGTAATATGTATCCGACTTATCGCGGCGACGAGAAATGAACACCACCTCCGTTTTCACCCCCCCCCCTCTCTCTCTGAAAAAAAGAGAATGAAAGAAATATGGCTCACGTCCTCAGAGCTGCGGAGATCCGTATAAAATCATCTTTCTTACGCCTCCTCCCCCCTCCCTCACTCAAAGAAAAAGAGAGAAAAAAAGGGGATTATAAATTTGTCTATCAAGATACCGTGTACTCATTTACCTCCCACCACCATCCCTTTCCCCCCCCCCCAACCCACCACCCCTTTCTTCCCCTTTACCCTCTCCCCCTCCCTTTACTCCTTCCCACCCCCCTCTTCCTCCCTCCTCCTTGCCATACTCCACCCACCACAACCTACCTGCATTCGCAACCGAAAAATATTTATGGTCAAAGTGCAGCAGCAACTTAAGAGTGGGAAGGGAAGGGTTGGGAAAGGAGGAGGGGGAGGAATAGAGAGAAGGGAGTGTGTGAATATATAAATATGTATGTGTGTGTATGTATGTGTGTGTGTGTGTGTATGGTGCTTCCGAGTAGAATACCTCGACATATTGACATCATTAGAAGAATGAACAAAAGTCGAATTTTACCGTCTTTGTTTCAGTGTTAGAAATAAAAGTACTGATAAACTTATATAGCAATGATAATTGTTAATCAAATCAGTGAGACATAATGTCGATATCACTATGGAATTTTAAAAAAGATAAGCCAATAGACGGATGAAAATGTGGCTCATATCAACGTTCATGACAGCCAAGCAATATCTTTAGGAGGAAGATATAACAAAATCAACCACTTCGATCAAGGACTATCAAATACCATTCTATTTTTCCCTACACAATTTTTTATTTTTATTTATTTTTTTATTAAGAGAAGCGAAAAATAGCTTGGGTGTTAAAGCCATTTGTGTAATAGAACCGCTGCTGACCACACACACTCACACATACATATATTATGTTAATATATATACATATTATATATTACATGTGAGTATATAAATATTATTCATATATTATCATATTATTACACTACCACCACACACCATCACACCGACACACACAATCACACACACACACACATATATATATATGTATATATATATACATATACATATATATATATATATATATATATATATATATATATGTATGTATGTATACATACATAGAGAGATAGATAGATAAATAGAGAGAGAGAGAAAGAAAGAGAAAGAAAGAAAAGGATGAGAGAGAGACGAAGTTTGAGAAAAAATAAAAAGAGGGGAGGGGGGGGGGTTCTAAGGAAGAAAAACACCCGAAATAATAGCATCATTCGGCCATTACTTTTCTCTCTCTCTCTCTCTTCCCGACACACTCTCGCTGTCTTCATAAAGTGCATTTATAATTGCGTCACCAGTGCCAGTCACCTGCTCGGCCTCGCCCTCGACGAGCTTGTCTCTGGGTGCCACCGCCCCCCCCCCCCCTCTCTCTCTCTTTCTCTCTTTCTTTCTTTCTCTCTCCTTCTCTTTTTTCCCCCTTTCTCGCCTTATTCTTTTGACTTCTTTCTCTCTTCATTCTTCTTCTCCCCCTTTTTCTTTCGCCGCTCCTTCCCTTCCACCTAGATCTTATTTTTCCTTTACTTCTTATTTTCTCTCTCCTTCTCACCCACTTCCTTGTTTGTTTGTTTTTTTCATTTTCCTCTCCCTCTGCCTTCTTCTGTCCTTCCTTCTTTTTGTTCTTTCCATTCCCTTCCTCCTTCTTTCTTTCTATTTTTTTCCTTTCCACCTTTCCTCTTCTTTCTTTTGCATTCCTCTCTCTTCTGTCTTCCTGTTCCTCCTCTCCTTCTTCCTCCTTCTCCTTCTCCCTCTTTCTCTCCTCCATCCCTTTACCTCCTTCCCCTCTAATACCTCTATATAATTCTCTGTCTATTTGCTTATTTTCTTTTCTGTCTATCTCTATTGTTTGATCTTTCTCCTCTGTCTCTCTTTCTCTCTAAATCTTTATCTAATAGTATGGATCTGTCAAACTGTGGAAGGCATACTTTACGGAAATGGACTTAAATAAAACTTTGGACAACACCGTCATCAATATCATTGTCGTAAACATCATCCCATCAACACCGTCATCATCATATCTACATCATCATTAGGAGCAACTTCAACGTCGTCGTCATCACCATTATCACCATCATCATCATCATCATCATGATATCAACATCAGATATCAAACATTATCATCACTAACATAAATTCAACATCAAAGTACAATTATCCTCGCCAACATCAACTCGACATCTCCCTCATCTTCAGCAACATGAACAACAACAACAACAACAACATCATCATCAACAAGAACAAAAACAACGACAACAACAACAACAACAACAGCAACAGCAACAATAACAACAACATATCATGATGATCAGCGACGGCATAAACAAACTAATATGGCTTTCCGTAACAAGAGAACTGGAACACGTGCGGCTCCCTGTACTTGTTACCCGCGCGCAAAGACTCTATTTAAGAACATCAACAACAAGATCACGTGATGATACATAATGAGAGAGAATAAACATAAGGAGGATGGAAGAGAAAACAAATAAACAAACCAACAAAAATAATACACAGTCATCATGGCTATTTTCAACATCAACAATGCTAGTATAAACGCAAAGCAGAGAATAATGAGAAAATAACAACGTCGGCAACCGGCGCGTTCTCGCAATGACATAGACAATAACAACACCAATAAACTAATAACAGATATTACCAAGACCATTATGAACGGCAGGAAATGAACATTAGCTCTCTCGTCGTAAAATAACTTGATGCTAAAATTACCCAAAGATAAATAAAACCGGTGCACGCTACTACCACAAACAACAACCATTGCAAATAGAGAGCGACTTTGCTGCAATGAATATGATACGGAGGCCAAGTCCGGCCGGAGGAGAGGGCAGGGAAAGTCTAGGGAACGAGACCTTTTATATGTGTATGTGTATGTATATGTATATGTGTTTATGTATAGATAGATATGCACAAACACACACACACATACTTGTGTGTGGGTGTGTGTATATATAATATACATACATACATATATATATATATATATATATATATATATATATATATATATATATATATATATATATATATATTTATTTATATACATATATATATATATTTATTTATTTATTTATTTATATACATATATATAAATAAATAAATATATATATATATATATTTATATACATATATATATATATATATATATATATATATATATATATATATATATATATATATATATATATATATATTCCCTATACACAAAAAAACATTCATACATATAGACATGGACATATGAAACCAATGTCTAACCCTCCATATATACATCTAACTATCTAGCCTGTAACTACCCATCAAACAACGAATCATCTATATTTCTAATACCAACCCACCTACCTAACTACCTCCACATCTTGCAACGACCAAATAATCCACCCGCACACATCTACCTATCTCTCTAGAAACAATATAGTTATCGAAGTAGAAACTAAATGCCTATTTATCTCTTCACTAACTGTTTATAATTTCCGCTTTGCTCCGGTCACACTATCGTTAGCCATCTCGCAACCGAAGGCACAGAATAGACATCTAAACCCGATTTGTGTGCAGCCAAATGAACATCGGCCGAAAGAGGGAAGGTGGGGTGGGGTGGGGGGAGGGAGGGAGAAAGAGGAAAGGTGAAAGGAAGAGAGAGAGAAAGAAAGAGGGGGGAGGGAGCAGAAAGAAAAGGTGGAGATGGAGCGAAAAAGTATATATGAGAAAGAGGGAGAGGAAGGGAGAGGGATAGGAAAAGAGAGGGAGGGAGAGAGAGAGAGAGAGAGAGGGAAGGGGGGGTACAGGAAGAGAGAGAAAGTGAGAGAGAGAGAGAGAGAGAGAGAGAGAATGATTCTTGCGCAGTCAAAGGAGCATCAACCAAGGGTGGGAGGTAGAGAGAGAAAGATAAAAGGTGAAAAGAGAGAGAGAGACAGGCAGACAGAGGCAGAGGGCGTGTGTATCCGCGGGTGGGAGAGAGGGGGGGGGGTTGAGGTGGGAGGGTAGAGGTGGATAGTATGAGAGAACAGGAGTAAAAAAAAGTGTCCGTAATAGATGGATAGACAAATAGAGAGAGAAGAAAAAAAAATCGTTTTTTTTTCGAGGAAAAGATTGAGACGGAAGAAGGAAGAAGAGAGAGAAAGACGGAGACAGAAACACGCAAAAATACACAGATAGAAATGTAAACATACAGACGTATAATAAGAGACAGATAACAAGAAAGAGGTAGACGAAAACAAACGATAATGAGACCGAAGAGAGAGAGAGAGAGAGAGAGAGAGAGAGAGAGAGAGAGAGAGAGAGAGAGAGAGAGAGAGAGAGAGAGAGAGAGAGAGAGAGAGAGAGAGAGAGACAGACAGAAAGAGAGAGAGAGAAAGAGAGATGGGCAGGCTGATGGAACGAGCGAGCGGTTTTGTGCTTCCAACAAAAGGGCTTTCTGTATATATCGGAATGTGATGAGGAACCTATTATGTCGGCAAACAAAAACGAAGCGCTCGCCAGCCCGGTTGTGGGTTTAAATCGTTTTTATTTTGGTGTTCGATTCTTCCTGGAGAGAGGATTGCGGTGTTGTTGTTTTTTTTTGCGGTTTGTTTTGATAAATGAATGTTCATTTTGTTTATGTGGGTCATCATCATCTTTAGTTGTAGTTCTTTGCCTTTTTGTTCATGTTAATTTCATTGTCATTATTTTCATTTAAGCGAAGCCTTTTCATACAAGGCTTCATTTAGCTGAGCGCATGATTTTTGTTGTTGTTGAAAAGAAAACAAATCATCATTATTATTGTTATCATTATCATCATAATTATCATTAATATTATCGTTGTTATAAACATCATATGACTGTTATCATTTTATGATTATCCTCATCATTCTTATTATCATTATCATTATTATCATTGTTCTCATATCATTGCAATTATCATTATCATTATCATCATCCTTATAGCTAACATTATCATTGTC
>BOPN01000973.1:301576-304076 GCA_017312705.2 Penaeus japonicus
CGTCAGTCTGGTTCGTCGGCTGCGCTCGATGGGTGCGTGTGCGTGTGTGTGTGCGTGTGTGTCTCGGTTGATCTTCCTCTCACCTGTCCCGTGTGGGTCGTGGCTTGCGCTCTCTTTCGCTCTCTCTCTATCTCTCTCTCTTTCTCTCTCTGTCTTGTTATCTGTATCTGTTTCTGCCTTTATCTCTCTCTCTCTCTCTCTCTCTCTCTCTCTCTCTCTCTCTCTCTCTCTCTCTCTCTCTCTCTCTCTCTTTCTCTCTCTCTCTCTCTCTCTCTCTCTCCCTATCTCTCTCTCTATCTCTCTCTCTCTTTCTCCTTCTCCTTCTCCTTCTCCTTCTCTTTCTCTCTCTCTCTCTCTCTCTCTCTCTCTCTCTCTCTCTCTCTCTCTCTCTCTCTCTCTCTCTCTCTCTCTCCCTCTCTCTCTCTCTCTCTCTCTCTCTCTCTCTCTCTCTCTCTCTCTCTCTCTCTCTCTCTCTCTCTCTCTCTCTCTCTCTCTCTCTCTCTCGCTCTCTCTCTCTCACTCTCTCTCTCTCTCTCTCTCTCTCTCTCTCTCTCTCTCTCTCTCTCTCTCTCTCTCTCTCTCTCTCTCTCTCTCTCTCTCTCTCACTCTCTCTCTCTCTCTCTCTCTCTCTCTCTCTCTCTCTCTCTCTCTCTCACTCTCTCTCTTTCTCTCTCTCTCTCACACACAAATACACGCCCATGTAAATCTCCCGCCATCTCCCCTCATCACTAGCACCAACCTTACCACATCAAATACCTCCTCCCTCCTCCCTCCTCCCTACCCCTCTTCCCTCTCCTCCCCGCTCCCCCCCCCCCCCCCCCCCCCCCCCCCCCCCGTAGATCAGGTAGATAGAGTAAAGCAGTGAGGTAGAACACTCCCCCCTCAGCCCCTCCCGTCATCTCCCCCACCCCCTCCTCCTTCTCTGCACATCTATCTACCTGGCTGTTTTACTCTCCTTCCCCACCACTTTCCTCCCCACCCTCCCCTCTATATTGCCTGGCTCATTCATCCTTCATCCCCCCCCTCTTTTCCCCTGCACTTTGTCCCCCACTATTCCCCTTTCTCTATATCCTCCACTCTCCTCCTCCTCCCCCTCCCCTTCCTTACCTTTTTACCCCCTACTCTTTGTCCCCCATTCCCCGAGTTCCCCTCTCCGCCTCTCCCTGTACCCCTCTCCCTCCCCTTCCCCCACCTCTCCCCCTCTTTCCCCTACCTCCCCCTCTCCTTCCTCCCCTCTTCCCTCCTTCCGTCCCCTTCCTCCTTCTATCCCTACCCCCTCCCTATCGCCCCTCTCCTCCCCCTCCCCTAGCGCCTATCCCTCTTATTTCCCACTCCCGCCTCCCCTCTCTCCTCCCCCCGTCCCTCTTCCCTCTCCTTTCCCTTCCCCCTCATCCCCCTCCCCCTAAGCTCGTATCCGTCTTCTTCCCCACCCCCTCCCCCTCCCCCTCCCTCCCCCCTCCCCCTCTCTTCTCCCCCGCCCCAGGAGTCTCCCCACCTCGATCATTATCACGAAATCCCCGACAAATTGACACTGATTGTGCATTCATCCGGAACAGCTTGGGGGCAGGGGGGCAGAGGGGGGGCAGGGGGGAGGAACTTGCGTGCCAGAAGGACTCCTCCAGTGGTCCCCTGTAGAGATTGGGTTGGGGGGGGGGGGGTAGTAAGGGAGGGGGAGGGGAGGGAGGTAGGAGGGGAGGGGAGGGAGGTAGGAGGGGAGGGGAGGGAGGTAGGAGGGGAGGGGAGGGAGGTAGGAGGGGAGGGGAGGGAGGTAGGAGGGGAGGGGAGGGAGGTAGGAGGGGATGGATGAGGAGGAATGGAGGGATGGAGGAAAGGGGGGAGGAAGGGAAGAGGAGGGCAGGTGAGTCAATGGAGAGGGAAGGAAGGAAAGGGGTAGGAAGGGGAGAGGGAGTGTGAGTGGATAGGGAGGAAGGGAGGGTGGGGATAGGGGTGGGTGGGGAGGCACGGAGGGATGGATGGAAGGGGATAGGGAGTGAGGGAGGAAAAGGTGGAGGGAGGGGGGGGAAGGTATGGGGGATAGGGACCTTTTTTTGAGGATTTTTATATTCCATATCTATCTTTTAAGAAATCCTTTATTTTGCAGTTTTATTATATATATATATATATATATATATACATATATATATATACATATATATTCATATATATACATATATATATACATATATATTCATATATATATACATATATATATATATATATATATATATATATATATATATATATATATATATATATATATATATATATATATATATATATATATATATATATATACATATTATCATTATTTGTCTTTTTCTCCCATTTTGTATTGTTATTACAGTTTTTGTTGATTCTCTAACAACTTTCCTTTTTGGAACATCCACCTTACGTCTCATTGCCTTTTCTTTCTGTCTGTGTTTAACGCTTGTATTCTTAAAAGCTTTCCACTTCTCTCTTTCATTTATGTCTTCCCCTTTTCTTTGTGTTTTTATATATT
>BOPN01000973.1:309076-314076 GCA_017312705.2 Penaeus japonicus
TTATCATTTTTGTTATTATCGCCATTATCATTATTATCTTCCTCATCATTATGTCATCATTATAATTTATTTTATTGTTATTATCATTATGATTATCATAATTATTATCATCATCATTTTCATCACTGTCGTCTTTAGTATTAACATGTTAATTTTATTTCTATAATTATCATCATTATCAATATCATCTTCATTGTTATCATCATTACCATCTTTATCATTACCATTACTCACTTTCTTATAATCATGTTCTTATTTCATTTATCTATCTATTGATATTATAATCATCATCATCATCGAGGTATCATCACAACAATAGGAAAATCGTTATTTTTTTTTCATTTTCCATTGTATTTCATCGTCATACTAATGACAAAATTCCTTATCACCAAAATACAACACTTGTCTATACCTTGCATGTCTTAATTTTTCCTCATTGAAAAAAAAACAGAGTCCTTTCATCTGGTTATACTTATACGGTGCACATATGTTCAGGCTTAGACATACTTATGAGAATATGCTGTGTATGTTCTCACATGGGTGTAGGGGGTGGGGGTTGGGGGATGTGTTCTAGGGTGGACCAGTGTATGTGGATGTTGAGATGTATGTATGTTTTTGTATTTCTGTGTATGTGTTGGTGTATGTGTCCGTGAAAGAGAGCGAGAGAGAGAGAGAGAGAGAGAGAGAGAGAGAGAGAGAGAGAGAGAGAGAGAGAGAGAAGAGAGGAAGTAAGTGAGAAAGAGAGAGAGAGCGAGCGAGCGAGAGAGAGAGAAGAGTGAGTAAGAGAGAGAGATAGAGAAGAGAGTGAGTGAGTGAGTGAGTGAGAAAAAGAGAGAGAGAGAGAGAGTGAGAGAGTACGGGTGCAACTACATCCGTTTTGTGTATGTATGCATAATTATATCCCTCTAAATCTGGTTAGATAAACGATAATGCCAATTGTGATGACTCGCGCTGTCAGACTTCATAATAAAAAGTCTTTAGGGAGCGAGAGCAGATAAACAGCATTTCAGCCTTTCTTCTTCTATTTCCTTTTCCTTTTCTTCTTTTGAGGAGAGAGAGAGAGAGAGAGAGAGAGAGAGAGAGAGAGAGAGAGAGAGAGAGAGAGAGAGAGAGAGAGAGAGAGAGAGGGGGGGAGATAGAGGGAAAGAGAAACAAAGGTACAGATTCTAAAAACGACGGAGAAGAAAGGGAAGCGAAAGAGAGAATGTGAGAGAGAGAGCAAAGAAAATCGGGTGTAGATTGGCAGCGAGTGAGAAAGAAAGGAGAGAAAGAGGAGGGGAAGAATTGACTTCTAAATGTCTTCCCTGTTGACCTTCATCGCGTTCTTCGCTCTTGCTGTTTTCATCTCCCTCTCAGTTCACACGGACTCACAATATATCTGTGTCTGTCTACCTGTTCACCTGTCTATCTATCTATCTTTGCATATACTGTATATACATGCATACATACATATACAAACACAGACACACAGACACACACACACACACACATATATTATATATATATATATATATAATATACATATATATATAATATAATATATAATATATAATATATATAATATAATATACAATATATAATATATAATATATAATATATAATATATAATATATAATATTTAATCTACAATATATTTATACATATATGTATATATACATATATATGTATGTATACACACACACACACACACACACACAGACACAAACACACACACACACACACACACACACACACACACACACACACACACACACACACACACACACACATATATATTTATATACATATATATATATATATATATATATATATATATATATATATATATATATATATATATATACATACATACGTATATATATATATATATATATATATATATATATATATATATATATATATATATATGTATACATATATATATATATATATGTATATATATATATATATATATATATATATATATATATATATATATATATATATATATATATATATATATATATATATATACATATATATACACAAGCACACACGCACACATATCTGGCCACACGGGGAAGAAGAAAGCGAGGGAAAAACTATCGAGAACTCATACGGAGAATGAACCCAGGCTGATGGATGTGTGTATTCAAATTGCTTTTTTTTTTAACCTCCTTTGAAAACTTCTTAAGTCTTTGCTGTTGCGTGCTGGCTGAGCCCCGTTTAGCTAATAGATCTGGGTTATGTGATCTATTTGAGCGAGGGACGAAAATACATAATTCGCAGGGGAAAAATAATGGTTTTCAAGAGAGAGGGGGAATGGGAGAGAGGGGAAGAGAGAGAGAGAGAGAAAACACACACACACACACACACACACACACACACACACACACTTACTCAGTTACTCGCTCGCTCGCTCACTCACTCACTCGCTCACTCATTCATTCATTAAATTATTCGCTCTCATTCACCCACACTCACACACTCACTCTTGTATATATGCGCGCATGCGTGGTTGCTCAAAAAGAAACAAAATAAAGTGAATTGCACAACAAGATAAAAAGAAAAAAAAGAAAAAGAAAAAAAGATAGTTGACACACTCACAGCGTTGTTATCAATACTGAGCGCTGTCTGGTCTCGAACTTGTGCTGAATACCTGCGGTCTGAGGTCTTGATTAGCGCCGCTCGGCCCAATCAAGAGGAACAATCAAAAAAGCCCTGGTCACGTGGCGAGGGCTCCGGCCAAAGCAAAAGGCGCGTGATATTTAAGGGAACAAGAAATGTCTCGTTGCAATTATTGATTGTTTTTTTTTGGATAGTTGCTTTTGCAATGGGGAGAGGAGTAGTCACGTATTGCTCGATACATCAGGTATGTCCTTCGGTGCTCGGGTTCCTTGGAAGGGAAAGGGGCGGGGGGGGGGTTGTCTCGTTTTTTTCTCTGTTTGTCTATTTGTGTCTCGGTCTGTCTGTCTCCGTTCTTGTCTGTCTGTATGTATTTCGATATATCCTGTCTCTCCGTTTGTTTGTGTTATCTCTCGTATTTTTCTTTCTCTTTCTTTCGCACTCTCTCTCTCCCTTTCTCTCTCTCTCTCTCTCTCTCTCTCTCTCTCTCTCTCTCTCTCTCTCTCTTTCTTTCTCTCTCCCTCTCTCCATATCTTTTCTTTCTACCAAACCTTTTCCTTCTCCCGTACCACTTCGTCCCCACTTTTTTTGGTCTGAAGTTTAGGTTATAGATCTCAAAACACACACACACACTTGTGATTTGGATT
The DNA here is from genome assembly GCA_017312705.2 of Penaeus japonicus. Lineage (NCBI taxonomy): Eukaryota > Metazoa > Arthropoda > Malacostraca > Decapoda > Penaeidae > Penaeus > Penaeus japonicus. Next base: position 312,328 of record BOPN01000973.1, read on the forward strand.
TCATGTATTTCTCTTTGAATAAAAGTTCTTTGTTTCTCTAAAATAAAAGCGTTTTTTTCGTTTTTTTTTTTTTTAGGTCGGTGGACATTTTTATGTGTTGTGATGTGTATGTAAACATGTATGTACATTATTTCTCTGTTTGTAGGTAGACATGCCTGTGCGTAAGGTATATAAACAGACATGTTTTTTTCTGTTTCTTTTTACTTACTCACCGTCTTTGTTTCTACTTCTCTCATTCCCTGTCTGAGGTGTCGGTTGTCTCTTCTCCATCACTTTCTCTCTCTATCTTTATTTATTTTTCTCTCTCTCACTCTCTCTCCCTCTCTCTCTCTCTCTCTCTCTCTCTCTCTTCTCTCTCTCTCTCTCAATATATTCCCAACGTAAATAGAAAGACGAAAGACTTTGAAACAGAATGAGAGTGACCGAAATAAATGAATTCAAATCAACTGTGCGTATGTTAGGGCTGAGAAGGAAAGAGCGTCTGGTTGATTTATAATCTCTTATACAAAGGAAGCATTAAAGCATTGGAAACTTTGATTGGAAAAGATATTCAGTGGAATCACCAATTACTTAATAATGAGGTTCTAGGTTGAATTTTGAGTGAGTGTGTGTGTGACGAAAGAAAGGTGACGTTAGAGTGACGGTGCGTTACGCTGGCCCATAGTTCTCTTCTCTTCATGCCGATGTCACGGGTCACGAGCGCTTGCCAACCTACGAGTTCTACCACAACCATTCGCGATACTTTACGCTTTACGCGGTAAGTGCTTGGGGATTGAGGCAGATCTTGGTGACGTGTTCTTCCTGTCCGTGGAAATGGTATTGGAGAAAAAGATGTTTGATTAATGCTGTTCATCTCCATTGGAATTAGTATATGTGATTACGGTCATGTCATGTATTCATGCGGATATGGCCATTTCATCTCTCTCTCTCTCTCTGTCTGTCTCTCTCTCTCTGTCTCTCTCTCTCTCTCTCTCTCTCTCTCTCTCTCTCTCTCTCTCTCTCTCTCTCTCTCACACACTCTCTCAAACACACACACACATTCTATCTCCCCTCTTTTTCTTGTCCAATCACCTTTCTTATTTCAACTCCTTCCCTCTCTTTCCTTCCATCGCTCCCATCCTATATCCCACCTTACCTCACTCCCTCACACACACACACACTCACACACACACACACACACACACACATATATATATGCTTATATATACATATATGTATATATATGTATATACATATATATATATATATATTTATATATATATATATATATATATATATATATATATATATATATATATATATGTATGTATGTATACAGATAGAAGAGGAGAGAGAGAGAGGGGATAAGTACATCCGAGCGTAGTAATGGGGCAGTGTCTAAAAGTGATTCCCGCCGATTCCCGGCGTGTGATTCGTGTCGGTTCGCGCGGCAAAGGGGGAGGGGGGGAGGGGGAACGGCGCGGCATAGACCCTGGGCGCGGTAGCGTGCGTCCACCGCGTATTTCACGCTCCCCCGCGCTCTGACGGCTGAAACGGCCGGGGTGGTAGGCGGCAGGTATGTGGCAGGTACCGTGGGGTCTGGTATGTGGTGTGTAGTAACATGTGGTATGAGGTTTGTGGTAGGTACTATTTGTCTTAGGATTGGTTGTATGGAGTAGATAGTAAGATTGCTTGTGATAAGTGATATGGGCGTGTGGTAGGTGTTGTCATTGAGTTAAGCAAGTGGTAGAAATAAGATCGGATTTTTAA
>BOPN01000973.1:324076-326576 GCA_017312705.2 Penaeus japonicus
GAAGGAGTCGCTGGAGGAGGACCTTCTGAAGGAGGAAGAGGAAGGGGAGGAGGGGCATGATGGGTATGGAGGGGAGAGGAGGGGAGAGGATAGGTTGTGAGATGGAAAGGAAAAAGGGAGGGACGGAAAGGAAGGGAGGGAGAAATGGGAAAAAAAGGATAGGAATAGTAAGAGGGAAGGGATAAAAGGCATAAAAAGGAGGGAGTGGAGGGATGGAAGAAGAAGGAAGAAGTGTAAAGGTGAGAGAGCAAAGGAGGGAGGAAAGGAAGGGGGAAACGGAGGGAAAGAGGGAGGGAAAATGGAAGAGGGAAGAGAGAGAGAAAGCTGTCTAATAAAGAGGGAATAAAAAGGATTAGATAACGTAGCAAAATAAAGAGGCGAAAATTCGTGCATGCATACAGTATATGCTGACAAGATAAATATGTATTTATGTTGGCGAACGAACGCAAATACTGTGTATAGAACAAACGTAATGTTGATTTTGATATCTAGGTATAAAGATAACAATAAAGAAAGAAAAAAAGAGAGAGTAAGAAGAGGAAACAGAAGATAAAAGAAGAAAATGATAGTAAAAGAAGAAAAAGAAAAAAAAAAAAAAAAAAAAAAATCGGAAAAAAGTAGGATAAAGAATCACAAGTAGAAAAAAAGAACCACGACCACACTACCTAAACCACTACAACCACTACAACCACCACAACCATCGCGCCAGAACAGAACCCAGCCTCACCTGCCAATAACTAACAGCATCAGGGGGAAAACATTGACTCCGGCTATCACGACTTATTGATTTATTACCCATAATGCTTTTCGTTTGCAGCATCCCTGGGAGAGTGCTGGATGCGTGTCGGTTTGTCTGTCTGTCTGTCTGATTGCATTTTTTTGTGTGCGTGTTTGTCTGTCTCTGTCTCTGACTCTCTCTCACTGTCTCTATCTGTTTGTATATTTCTTTTTCACTTTCTCTGTCTGTTTATCTGTCTGTCTGCCTCTCTCGTTCTCTGTTATTCATTGTTTCTCTCTGTCTGTCTGTCTGCCTCTTTCTCCCTCCCCACCTCTTTTCTGTTATTTTCACTGCATCTACCAGTCTCTCACTCTCTCTCTCTCTCTCTCTCTCATCTCATATCTCTCTCTCACGCTCTCTCTTTCTTCTTCTGCTTCTTCTCCACGCTTCATCCTTAACCCTTATCCGTGTTCACCCTAAATCATAACTCCTTTTTGGCATCTCCCCCTCCCCCTTCCCCCCACATTTCACACCTTTCCTCCCCCTCGCACCCCCTTCTCCCCTTAGACACGCCATATATCAGCATTGTTTTATTTTCGTCCTCAGGTAGTTGGGCATATATGCCCCCTCCCCCTCCCCTCCCTTCACCTCCTTTATACCCTGTGCTTCCTTCTCCGCCTCCTCCTCTTCCTTCACTTCTCCCTCCTCATTCTTCTTCCTTCTTCTCCTTCATTTCTTCTTCTTTCTCCTCATTTTCCTCTTCCTTCTCCTTCATTTCTTCTTCCTACACCTTCACTTCTTCTTTCACTTCTCTCTCCCCCCCCCCCCCCTTTACATCATTCGCCTCTACCTCCCCTTTCACTTGCTCGTTCTTCTCCACTTCCTTCTCTTTTTCTTCTTCATCCTCCTCCCTCTCCCCACTTCTTCCTCCTCCTCCTCCTTCACTTCTTGTTCTTCTTCCTCCTGTTCCTTCTCCACTTCTTCCTCCTACTCTTCCTTCACTTCTTGTTCGTCTTCTTCCTTCACCTTCTCCATTTCTTCTTCCTTCTCCTTCACTAATGGATCCTCTTCCTTCTCCTGCTTTTACTCTCCGTTTCACTCCTCCTCTTCTTCATATTTCATCCTACCCTTGCCATAACCTCCTCCTCCTCCACTTCTTCCTTCTCTTCCATCTCCCCTCCTCCTTCTTCCATCTACCTCCACCTGTTCTATCTCCCCCGCCCCTTCTCCTCCATCATCCTCACCTCCCTCACTACCCCCCCCACCCCCCCACCCCACCCGCCCTCCTTCCACCCGCCCTCCTTCCACCCTCTCCCTACCATCCCGGCGAAACCCGGAGGCTATGAAGATGCCTCCTATGACTTCTCTCATTAATAATCCTCGCACATTTTACAAGCCTTGTGACCTGTAATTAAAGCTTTACGCGCAAGGGCCTGCCACCGTGTCCCGCTCGGCCTGTGAGTTATGCTGGCTGGGCACGAGAGGAGACGACCTGCCTGCCTGCCTTGCCCAGTCTGCTTGGCCGCTAGTCAGTCTGCTTAAATCTGGTGGCTAGATGGTTTGTTAAAAAAAAAAAGCCTGCGGGACTGCTCGCCTTAACCAGATGAACTGTCTGTTATTTAGTCTGTTTATTAAATCTGAGGGCTAGATATCCTGATTAACTATACTGGGTCTGTCTGCCAAGAAGTCTGCTTATAGCTGATGGCTAGATATTATGTTTCAATTTACCGTTTCTGCTTAAATCTGATGATCAGAGATTTTGTTTAGATAATGATAGCTAAT
>BOPN01000973.1:341576-344076 GCA_017312705.2 Penaeus japonicus
AGTCTTCTTGATGGAAAATAGCTTATATAAAAATTTAAGTTTACCGTTTCCGCTGTTTCTCGAAGAAGAAATAGCTATAAGAAATATAATAATTTGGAAACTCCTTGACAGTTTGTTTTCTAAGTTTTTGAAATATATTGAAGAGTGTTTAGGGTAGTACGAAATAGATTGTTTGAAACTGATAAAGAACGGAAACAGATAAAAACAATTTTATCTTCTTTAATGAGGATGCTATAAATATTAAAAGTAATAATGATGATGAATTATTTACCTAAATATGAACGAGACTGAATTTATTAACAACGTAAGAGATGTATCATAAATACATGTAAATCTAAAGGAGACTAACTACCATCGGAACAAATACATGCCTCGCGTTGCTAAGATATTCAAGATTCATTAATATCTTTTATCTATATTTGTCGCAATGAAATTCGTTCATCAATAATGATGATATTGATACTAATAACAATGATAATAATTATGATAATAATAATAATAATAACAACAATAATAATGATAACAATAATAAAGATAAAAATAATAATAATGATAATCATAATATCATTACTTGAACAGAAATCCGCAAAACCTCAAACATCTATTTTGAGACAGATAGATAGCCAGCCAGCTAGCTAGAAAGATAGGCAGATGGATAGAGACACAAAAAGTGAGCGAGGCTTTAACAAAAGAAAAAGAGAAAGGTAGATAACTAGATAGATACACAGATAAATAGATAGATATAGAGAGATTGATAGGGAAAGAAGAAGAAAGAAAAAAAAGAAAAGAAAAGAAAACCAAAAGCCACAATAACGTCATACAAACCTTGAACAAAACCCAAGAAAAGACGTACCCCCCCCCCCCCCCTCCATCTTATATTTTCTCAGAAAGCGTCCCTCCAGTATCTTAGACTTAGCACACGTACTCAAGACGACCGAGAGATGAGGTTGGTTTCAAATTGCCCGAGACAGCTTGTTTGTCTAACGATAAAACCAATTTCAGGATGATTTGCCCATACGGTCAGAAGGAGGGACTTTGCGGATGGGGGGGAGGAAGGGAGGGAGGGAGGGGAGAGGGGTCGTTCCATACTTAAATGGGACCTTGAAAGGGGTCTTATATCGTACCCATAGGCTCTCTCTCTCTCTCTCTCTCTCTTGGATGTCAATTTCTTTATGTCTGTTTTTTTCTCTCTCTCTCTTGTCTGTTTATTTCTCTATATGTCTGTTTCTCTCTCTTTCTCTCTGTTTGTGTGTATGTGTGTGGATGACACTCACTCATTCTCCGCCCTTCCCTCTCCTTCTCAGTCCACATATATATCTTACTGCAATACCCGCACAACATCCACGTTTCACTCATATAAACCCCTACCCCCCTCCTTCCTCCCCTATCTAACAGATGGCAGCACCAGCATCCTTATTGCACAACTACTTCCGGTTGCCAGTTTACCCCTTTTCGCCCTAAGCTCGCCGTACCTTCATGAAAAACACACGATAAATATTCCCAGCGTATTTCCTTCGCCATTGGCATCTTAGCCTCCAGATTCACCGACTCGGACGACAGGTGGTGGTGGAGGTGGTGGAGGGGGGGTTATGCATTTTCATATTCTTATTCTCATATTCGTGCGTGGGGTTGAGGGAGGGGCGGGGGTCTTGTGTTGGGTTGTTTTGGATGGGGTGGGGGGTGCTCTTTGGTAAAGGGGGGGGGCGGTGTTTGGTTGGATGGGGTGACTTTGAGGGAGAGGGAGTGAAGGAGTGGGATAAAGGAAGAGGGAGGAGAGAGGGGAAGGGAGGGGAATGGAGGGAGAGGGATGATGGGGAGAAGGAAGTGGAAGGGGAAGGGAGAGAGAAGGAATAGTGAGAGAAGGGGAAAATTAATAGCAAGTTGAAGGGGAGGGATGGAAAACAGGAAACAACAATAAGTATTGAATGTAAGTTTAATACTTATAGTTGTTATCATCACCATTTGCTTGTTCATTTGTTAGATTTTTGCATTCACTTCATACTTTAATTTCTCCCTTGCGTCTTCCAAAAGTCATTCGTTTGTACAATGTTTTAGATGCCCGTAATCATGCATTAATTCAGTTCATCTAATAAACATGAGAAATCTATACACACACACACGAAAACAATCGTTGCAAAATTCCCAGGACTGAGGAGTAAGTAAATCTATTTCGCATTCCTTCCTCAAAAAACGCTAATCCGTCCTTTGAACATCTGTCACCTCTCCTTCCTCTTTACTCTCTCCTCTTACTGCTTTCTTCCACTATCCCCTTTTTCCGATATACTTTTCACTCACCCACTTGCGTCTCATTCTCTTTCTTTCACTCTCTCTTCATTTTCTCTTCTTCACTCCTTCCTATACCCCCCCCCACCCCACGCTCCACCTCCTTGTCTTTTCTCCCTCTCCCCCATTTTACCTTCCCATCTCTTCTTTCCCCTCTCCATCTCCCCCCCTCTCTGACCTATCTGTCTGTCTGTCTATTTCTGTCTCTGCCTCTCTC
>BOPN01000974.1:0-7500 GCA_017312705.2 Penaeus japonicus
ATATATATATATATATTTATATATATACATATATATATATATATATATGTGTATATATATATATATATATATATATATATATATATATATATATATATATATATAAATGTATATCCATATGTATATATTTATGTGTACACACACACACATATATATATGTATATATATGTATATATATATATATATATACACATACATGTGTGTTTGTGTGTGTTTGTGTATATATATGTATATAAATATATATATATATATATATATATATATATATATATATATATATATATATATACATACACACACACATAGACGCATTCCTAAAGAGCACATTATAATCACGCTTCTGTAAACATGTACATCTAGTTAAATACACATACCAACGGACACACATACATACACACAAAAAATAACCTTTTAGCAACATGTGCGTGTCCTCACACCTACCCCTCTGCCCTCCATCCCCACACCCTCCCCCCCCCCCCTCCTCCTCCTTCCCCTCACTTCCCCTCATCTTCCCTTTCCCCTTCCCTTCCCCCCCCTCCTCGTCCTCCTCCTTCCCCTTCCCCTCCTTCTCAGTCCCCTCCTTCTCCGCCCCCCTTGACCTCCGGGAAGTAACAAATGGCGCGGGGTTAGTAAGGACACAACCAGTCAATGAACGACCGTTAAAGTAAATGGTCCCTCCTTTGCTACTAACTGCTCTGTTAACCCTCACCATGCGAGTCCAGCCCACCTCCCAAACTCGACCTGATCTCGGCCTCATGACCTTACGATGCTCATGGGCTCTTACAACCCTCCCACGCCCATGCTTTCCTCTGCTTCCCTTACCTTTCTCTCTACTTCCTCCCTTACAACCCCACCCCCCCACCCCCACCCTCCACCCCTCCCCTCCCTGCTTTCCTCACCTTTCCCTCTACTTCCTCCCTTACAACCCCACCCCCACCCCACCCTCCACCCCTCCCCTCCCGGCTTTCCTTACCTTTCCCTCTACTTCATCCCTTGCCTGTTCGTATGTATTTGGGTTGTCTATGTTGCTGATTCTCATATCCTTTCCCTTCCCCCCATTCCCCTCCCATCCCCTCCCCTCTTTCCATTCATGTGGTTCGCTTTTTTTTCGGCCATGCTGTTATGTGTTAGGCATGTGGGTTGATGTACGTACTTGGGATTCTTTCTTCTGATTTTGTTCTTTTCTTGTTATTATCTCTTTCGTTGCTGTGTGGTTTATGTTGTTTGTGTGTTTGTTTTTCATTGCTTGGCATAATTTTGCGATCTGTCTTTCTAAGTATGGCACAGCTGATTATCTACATTTATGACTTACAAAAATATTTAGTTTACGAATGACAAGATATGCGCGTATAAACGTGAATCAAACAGTAACCCGAGCCCTTTACATACAACATACATTCACTAGTATGATAAAAAAAATAAAAAAACAAAAAAAAACGCATAACCGACATTACCGAAAAGAACAAAACATTACAGCTGAATGACGCTAAATTATGCACCAGTCAGCTAACCGCCTACTACTCCGTCTAATAATACTCCACTTAAGGTAATTAACAAGGGAACGGGTAATTTTCGAGCCGACACTCTGGATGCTATTATGCATGCAACATTAATCCAGGAGGTAAAACGTACTTGCGACAGTAGGCCTATATGTAGCAGCCTTTACCCCAGCTGCTTTTATAGTACCACCTCGCGTGATAGTCCGCACTTAGTGCACCTCGCTTTATAATGCCAGATCAATGTGAATTAATCAGGAAATTCCTTTCCTGGCTGATGATAAGTAGGGAAAAAATGGACGTGTTTGCTTGTTCGGCGGGATATGTGAATGTAAGGTGTGGATATTGATTCTTGTGTGGATACTGATTCTTGTGTGGATATTGATTCTTGCGTTTAATCAATGGGGTTGCTATGTCTGTGTCTTGATTGGATATCGGTGTTTATTGGGATTATTTCCCCTCCTTTCTCCTCTTTCGTGTTCTCTTCTTCGCACACACAGATAATCGTGTACACAGGGACATACGTAGGCACAAACACAAACACACATATACATCTTTTTATTTCTCTCTCTCTCTCTCTCTCTCTCTCTCTCTCTCTCTCTCTCTCTCTCTCTCTCTCTCTCTCTCTTACGTTCTTTCCTTTATTCTTTCACTCACTCACTCTCACTCCTATTCCCATTCCCACTCAACCTGTAACTCCCCTCCCCCCCTCCCCCCATCCATTCTCCCCCTAACTACCCCTTCCCCCTGAATTAAAACCAGCACAATCTCCATAGAGCTACTTACCCCCTTCTCCCTCTCCCCCTCGCCGCCCATTATATCCTCCTTCCCTTCCCCCTCCTTCCCACCTCTCCTCCCCCTCCCCCTCCTCCCACCTCTCCCCTCCCTTCCCACCTCTCCTCTCCCCCTCCCCCTCCCCTCCCCTCCCCTCCCCTCCCTCCCCTCCCTTCCCACCCCTCTCTCTCCCCTCCCTTCCCTTCCCCCCTCTCCTCTCCCCTCCCCTCCCTTCCCACCTCTCCTCTCCCCTCCCTTCCCACCTCTCCTCTCCCCTCCCCTCCCTTCCCACCTCTCCTCTCCCCTCCCCTCCCCTCCCTTCCCACCTCTCCTCTCCCCTCCCTTCCCTCCCACCTCTCCCCTTCCCCTTCCACCTCACCTCTCCCCTCCCACCCCCCTCTAACCCATAGACACGAGATGGGCAACTCTGACCGTGCGTGATTTCGGTTCATTAGTGGCGAGTGCCTTGGTGTCATTCCTCTGTTTCCTGGACGAATCCCGACATGACGTATTAATGACCTCCCCCCACCCGCTCCCCCTCCCTTCCCTCCCCTCACCACTGTCTCTTCACTCCTTTACATTTTTTTTTTCTTTTATTCCACTTCTGTTGTTGTTTTTTTTTTAAGTTTTTGCTTTTGTCCTTTTCTAGATTTTGTCTTCACTTTTCCTTATCGCTTCACTATCTTTTCTTTATTTTGTCTTCCCTTTTCTTTTTTCTTTTTATTTTTTTCCTTCTCTTACATCTCTATCTCCCTCTCTCTTTCTCTCTCTCTCTCTCTCTCTCTCTCTCTCTCTCTCTCTCTCTCTCTCTCTCTCTCTCTCTCTCTCTCTTTCTCTCTATCTTGCTATCTATTTCTCGCTCTCTGTCTCTTTCTCTCATAATAATAACAACAATAATGATGATAATAACAATAATAGTAATAATGATAATTATAAAAAATAACAATAATAGTAATAGTAATAATAATAATAATGATAATAATAACAAGGTAAACAATAATGATGCCATTTATAACGATTATAGACAATAACATTACAAATATCAGTTTTTATTATCATTCAAGTCCTGGTATGTAAATCATAGTCGAATTTTAGATACATTATGCACACAAATAATGTATATCGCATTGTAAAGAATATCGGAACTCGCAATGTTATGCCCAAGAAACTTTTAGCATATAAAGAGAATTGAATTTTGTAGTACCTTCAGGACATTGGAAAAGGAAAGGCGTAAATCATCATAAATATGATTACTTATGTTTCCGATTTGAGCAACGCGCCTTCAGATTTTCTTTTGTCGAGAAGAAGTTTATGATCGAGAAAAATCAGGAATCATGAACACCTCCTTGCGTTAAGCCTGCATTTTGCATTGAATTCAATCTCTGGCTATCAGGTTGGAATGAAATATGAATTTGTACGATTCTTGAATAAATCTTTGATAAGATTGTGACATTAAGTGAAGTCTGGAATGATTATTTAATGTAAAAGTGTGTTTAGAACGTTTGTGTCAAGGGCTTGGGTGGAAATGCATGTTATTTTTTTTAAGCTGATGTAAATCAATAGTTTGTTTATAAGCTTCATTAAATTCTTCGTCTTGTACAGCCTGAGTGACTGACAAAGTGTATGTTTGGAATGAGGGGGAGGTAACAGTTATTTGTGTATGTGTATGTCTGCTGTATATGTGTGTGCGTGTTTGCGTATATATATTTATGTGTGTGTGTGTGTGTGTATGTGTGTGTGTTTGATAATTTGTTTGGTTTAACAACTTTAATTCATGATGAAATCGTTAGTGATACGTGATTGGCACTTTCATGTTTTGAATATTGTTTGTATATATATATTCATTTTTTTAAATCGCTTTTATTTCTGGAAAAAAAAAATCTGTCATCATGTATGGAATTTCACTCACTTCCATGCTCATTAGCTGATGAAAGGCAAATGATAATATGATTACCGTCCCTATCAAGATGAATGACATTTACTATATGGTTTGTTCATAATGTATAATCCTTTCAGGTTGAATGATATTGAATAAAATATATGACACAAAGTTTGGGGAGCTATCCCGGGGTAATGATTAGCATTTAGTAATACAATGATGATAATGATGACAACTGTGATTTAAAAATATATAAAACCACAAAATCATCTTACCATCGTTCCCCTAAACAGCTGCTCATCATCCACCACTCATAACCAACCCATTACCCACCACCCACCTCCCAACCCACTCACACTGGCCTCCCCCCTCTCCTCTTCCCCACCCCACCGCCCATTCCCCTTCCCTACCCCATCCAAGCCTCATCACCCACCCATTACCCCCCCCTCCCTCTCCTCTTCCCCACCCCACTCCACCCAAGCCAGCATTTACCCCCTCCCTCTCCTCTTCCCCACCCCATCGCCCATCCCCCACCCCACCCAAGCCAGCATTTACCCCCTCCCTCTCCTCTTCCCCACCCCATCGCCCATCGCCCATCCCCCACCCCACCCAAGCCAGCATTTACCCCCTCCCTCTCCTCTTCCCCACCCCATCGCCCATCCCCCACCCCACCCAAGCCAGCATTTACCCCCTCCCTCTCCTCTTCCCCACCCCATCCCCCATCCCCACACCCCACCCAGCCAGCATTTACCCCTCCTCTCCTCTTCCCCCATCGCCCATCCCCCACCCTCCACCCCACCCAAGCCAGCATTTACCCCTGACCCAGCTATCCTTCGAATCACACTGTCTTTCCTCTGTTGACTCCTCGTTGACAAGGTGGCTTTAACCTCTTCGCTGTCACTTGGCCGTCACTTCGTCCCCTGAGCTCGCCCCCTTGCCCTCCTCCCTCCCCGCCTGTGCGAAGTGAGAGAGAAAAAGGTGGGCAGGGGGTGGATGGGTGGAGGGAGGGAGGGAAGGAGGGAGGGAGGGAGAGGGAGGAAGGGAAAGAGGGACATAGAAAGAGTAACTGAGAGTGAGTGAGAGAGAGAGAGAAAGAGAAAGAGAAAGAGAAAGAGAAAGAGAGAAAGAAAATAAAACAAAACAACATGAATACAGTAAAGAAAAAAAAAATCACAAGCAAAATGTACAACCCCCCCTCAAAAAAAAAAAAAAAAAAAAAAAGGTCTCCAGCCACCGCCTCCACTACAACGGCCTCTCACTCTAACGAAGAGCACCCGTACAAGGAACCCACACTCCAACATGTGTCTTCTTCATCCTCAGCTCGACTCTGGCTCCTCAGTGGCTCTGGAGGAGGCTGGCACCCCCCCTCCCCGTGTGGCTCCCGAGTCACACTTACACATGCTAATTACCCCGCCTTGCATAAAGACTTCTAAATGTTAATTAATGAGAAATTTCCTCTGCTGCACTGCCTGGCTTTGGCTACTAAGGTTTGTATGTCTTTGTTCAACTGTCTTAGTGTATATTATATAGGTGAGTGACTGTTAGCAGGTTTATAACAAGGTAGTTCACTTTACACTTAACCCCAGGGGCTTCTGAGGGCATTTCGCTGAGTCAAAATTTAAAAAAAAATATGTGATTCTATTAACCGCCTTTTTTCAAAGACAAATATTAATATTGTTCTGATTATCATAATTATGTCATTTTCGTAATCATTAGATATAACTATTGTAATTACTTCTTTTATCATCACGATTGTTATCGTTATAACATTGATGGTTGGTATTGTCATTTTCATATCTATAATTACTCCTATTATCATAATTGGCATTACTGTTTGATACTATTATTGTAATTTCTATAATTCTTCGCATTATTTATGTTACAATTTTCACCATTTATATATAAGTATCAGAACATCTGCTGTCATCATTATTACCAAAATTATCATGCTATCCTTATTTTCTTATTCTTTTTTAACATCAAATCATCCTTGTTAAATGTAGTCGTATTGTTGCCGTTGTTATCAATATCATAATTAGTTATCCTCATGTTAAAGGCATTGTTACATAGCCAAACCACCATCATGATAATTACCATTATCAATAAAACGTAATCCCTTTTAATCTTATTTGCAGTCAATAAAAAAAAAAAAAAAAAAAAAAAAAAAATGCTGTACATCATTAGCTTCCCTATTTAGAACCTTCTTCCACGGAGGAATGATCACCTTTCGACGGTCTCTGGTGCGTGTCTGCTAATCCCGGTGTTAATTAAGGTCAATAATCATCTCAGTGATGGATGAATTATACAGCACGTCGATGTAAATTGTCAAAACAATCGTATTGAAAATAGATATTTAAGAATGATTATGTTTTTCGTCCCCTCTTTTCTTCTCTCTTTCAATTTCTTGATTTGCAGTTGTGTTAGATTTCCTTTTTTTCAATTATTTTTTTATCTTATTTTCTTTTTCTTCCTCTATTGCATTTTCTTGTTCTATCTTTCATTTCCCGCCTTGCTCATTTCCCTTGTCTTCGTTACTTCATTTCCCGGTCTGTCTCTTCTACTCCCTGTCATTTCCACGCCTCGTATTATACTTTCCCTTCTTTCCTATTCTCTCTTTCTTATTCTTCCTTCTTATTCTCATTCCCTTTCTAACTTTTTATCTTTTATCTTTTATCTTTCCTTTTATTTTTTTTCCTTTTTTCATTTCGTTTTCCTTTCCACATATTCTTCCTTCTTTCTTTCTATCTTTCTCTCCTCCTCCGCTTCTTCCATCTCGTCTTCCTCACTTTTTCCTCCTTCTCGCCTCTCTTCCTTCGTTTATCTTCCTCCTATTTCTTGCTTTCATTCTTTTCATCTCTCTCCATTATTCTAACTTCCTCCTCTTTCTTATATATTTCCTCCTTTCTTCCTAACCTCCCTCTCTTTCTTTCTCTTCCTCCCTCCCTCATTAAAAAAAAAAAAAAAAAAAAAAAAAAAAAAAAAAAAAAAAAAAAAAAAAAAAAAAAAAAAAAAAAAATCCTTTTTCCTTTCTACTCTCTCTCTCTCTCTCTCTCTCTCTCTCTTTTCCCTCTCTCTCTCTCCTTCCCCCAGAGACACTTGCAGCCTCGAATAATTACTTACATCACATCTAAGGCTAATTTCCGGCAGAGACCTAAACGACTTTGGTGCCTTCTTGTGCTTTGTGTGTGTGCGTGTGTTAGAGAGAGAGAGAGAGAGAGAGAGAGAGAGAGAGAGAGAGAGAGAGAGAGAGAGAGAGAGAGAGAGAGAGGGGGAGGGGGGAGGAGGAAAGAAAGGAGGGAGGGGGAGGGAGAGGAGAAGGAAAGGAAGGAGGAGGGACTGAAGGAGGGAGAG
>BOPN01000974.1:22500-25000 GCA_017312705.2 Penaeus japonicus
CTCCCACCACTACCCCCTCCCCCTTCCCTCTTAACACCCCCTCCATCCCACCCACTACGCATACACCTTCTCGCCACTTTCCCCTTCCCCCTTTCTCCCTCCCCCTCCCTCCCCCCCTCTTTTATTATCTCCTCTTCTCCTCCTCTCCCACCCTCCCTCCCTCCCCCCTCTCTGCTACCTTCTCTTCCCTCCCCCCGAGGCTTCTAGCTCTACACTGTGAAGAGAGAGGCAAGGCCCCCTTTTCATAACGAAGAAAACCTGAAACACTGAAACGTATTTGAGGAAGAAAAAAAAAAAGGGTTGTCATTTGATTTTTAATAAGCAGTTCCGGGCGGCGCTCAAGGTGAGGGAGGGAGGGGAGGGGAGGGGAAGGAAAGGGAAGAGAGGGGAGGGGAGGGGAGGGGAGGGGAGGGAGGAGAGGGGAGGGAGGAGAGGGGGAGGGAGGGGAGGAGAGAGGAGGAGGAGAGAGAGGAGAGGAGAGGGGAGAGGAGACGTTTGAATGCGGGGGTTCCTGGGGGTTGAGGAGAGGTGGGGAGTGGTAGTGTGGGTAGGGATAGGGGGTGGAGGTAAAGGGGGGAAGGTACAAGAGGAATTAGCACGGCGTTCCTTCCTAAATTACGCCATGCTAATACGCGGCTGATGAGACTCATCCATCTGACTTTGGGCGCACGAGGCAAGGGTAGGGGGCGGGGTGGGCGGGGGGGGGGGGGGGCAAGACCGTCCCATCCTATTATCCTCGTGAGGATATGGAATCCATTATTCAGTTTACTTGTGGGTGTGGGTGTGAGGGGAGGGGGGGGGGAGGGGGAGGGTGTAATTCTCCATCTCTATAAGGTGTATTTTCTGACGCTTTCTTGTATAGTCTATTGAGGCTATCTAAAGGATAGATAATGGAGGGCAAAACAAAGGAAAGAAAACTTCGTATGATAATCCCATGAGGGGGTTGGTCTCCTCTCTGCCTTTCTCTATCTCTCTCTCTCTCTCTCCATCTATTTCTATTTATCTATCCATCTATTTCTATCTATCTATTTATCTCAATCTATCTCTCTAACTATCTCTATCACTTTATTTCTTTCTGCCTTTCTCTCTCTCTCTCTCTCTCTCTCTCTCTCTCTCTCTCTCTCTCTCTCTCTCTCTCTCCCCTCTCTCTCTCTCTCTCTCTCTCTCTCTCTTTCTCTTTCTCTTTCTCTTTCTCTTTCCCTTTCTCTTTCTCTCTCTCTCTCTCCATCTATTTCTATTTATCTATCCATCTATTTCTATCTATCTATCTATCTCAATCTATCTCTCTAACTATCTCTATCACTTTCTTTCTTTCAATCTCTTTTTTTTCTCTCTCTCCCTGCCCCTCCCCCTCTCTCTCCCTCCCTCTCTCTTGTTTTTTGTCTGCTTCTTCCACACACTCCTTACCGCTCTCTCATTGCCTCTTCCCTTTCCTCTTCCCATCTTCTTTACCAATCTACAGAGCGTTCTCATCCATCATTCCATCCATCAATCCATCCAACCATCCATCTATCCATCCATCCAACCATCCATCTATCCACCCATCCATCTATCCACCCATCCACCCACCCATCCATCCAACCATCCACCCATCTATCCAACCATCCATCCATCCAACCATCTACCCATCCATCCATCCATCTATCCATCCATCCATCCATCCGTCTATCCATCCACAATTACCCAATAATAATCAAGCAATCCGACAGTTCTATCACGACCAATAAACTATCGATCAGCTGTTTTCAAATCTTCCGAACATAACATGTATACAACAAGTTGTGTGTGTGTCTTTTTGCGGTTGTTAGAAGAGATATTATACAATTAAATGGAACGGGCGGGGGTGGTGGGGCGTAGGGCGGGTAGGGGCGGGGGCGTAGGGCGAGTAGGGGGGTGGGGGACGTAGGGCGGGTAGGGTGGGGGGCGTAGGGCGGGTAGGGGGGGGGACGTAGGGCGAGTAGGGGGGTGGGGGGTGAAGGGTTAATTCTCCTTCCCTCTTATGCAAATTATGTTATATTACATAATTACCCGATCGACCGTAAGGAAATGCAAGATGCATTAACAGAGTGGAATGGAATGAATAAAAAAAATGGTTGACAGTATGAGGGGAAAGAATTGAGGGGAAAATGAGGGAAAGACAATATGCAACGTGATTATAAGTGCAAAAGGAAAAGTATATGTGAACAGTATCTACGCCATTCTTTAGTGAACTTTAGTGCATCATGCTTATTCCAAAACAATTATGATAACAATAACTCCTTTATAGTGAAATGAAAGAAGAAATTAGTCTCACAATATACAGTGCAATGAGACGTTGCACAACATAGGGACAATAAAAACTTTCTGGAAAATGACGCAACAAACACTAGATTTCGTCTCTTGTTCTTGAGAGGGTTGCGAGGAAGAGCAAAAGTCTTGCAACAGCTGCAATATCATTCAATTTGCTCGCGGTAATAGCATGTCATACACTATCAGGTTATAAAAAGAATAGTTATGCAAG
>BOPN01000974.1:37500-50000 GCA_017312705.2 Penaeus japonicus
CACACGCACACTCGGCCCGACATATCGTACGGAAAGACGGCGCACCTAACAAGAGCCAAACAGACAGGGACGCAGACAAAGGGAAGGGAAATGTACCAGGACAGTGACGGGTGGATAGGGAGGAGATGTCGGCGTGTTCGACGGATGATAACCACTGTACCCGGCTATTGGCAGCTACGTCGAGCGGGAGCTAGTGTCGAGCGAGGGGGCCGAGGGGGCGGTGGCAGCCGTTGGGGAAGGGACATTGCATTCTGTATTCAACAATACAGTACACTAGAAATTCAACAACAACGGGATTCACGTTACAGTTTTTTCTTTTCTTTTCTTTTCTGACAATACATTTCCTTCGCTAAATCGTTACCTCAATTTACTTAAAAGTTAAAAATTTAAAAAAGTATAATCATAAAATACTCTATGATCCTTATCTTCATTTCCTCAGTGCAGCACCCGGGCAGAGTTACGTAATGAAGGCGGAATGAGGACAGGGAGGCACCAGGAGAGGAAGCCAAAGGACGTGATGATGAAAACTTGATTGTGGTCACCAACCGGGTCACCATCTCAGAGCCGCTACGTGACATGGCGTGGTTATAGTGTATAGTGACGCACGCTCTGACGGGGAATACTATAATGCCGACGAGAGTCTGTCAGTCTTAAGGAAAGGAAAGGAAAGGGGGTGGGGTGAGGAGGTGTGTGTGTGTGGGGGGGGGGGTTGAAGGGAGCGGGTGAGGGTTCTCGGGGAAGCTAGGAAGGGGAGGGGAAAGGGATGCACAAGGGAATATGAGTAACGGACAATAGGCGAGGAAACATGACACTCCTCCAAAACACGAGTGGCTCTTCAGTTGTGGTCTTGTCGAAATAACAGGTGCCACAGTGAAGGGTGACTGCCTCTACCGTTCTCTTCTCTTCTCTTCTGCTCGTCTGTCACTTTGTCTGTCTATCTGTCACTTTGTCTGTCTATCTGTCACTTTGTCTGTCTATCTGTCACTTTGTCTGTCTATCTGTCACTTTGTCTGTCTATCTGTCTGTAGGTCGGCTCATTTCCATCTCTCTCCTTCTCCTTCTCCTTCTCCTTCTCTCTCTCTCTCTCTTTCTCACCTCACTATCCCTCATCCTCCCCTCACTCTCTCTCAACTTCCCCTCACTATCCCTCAACTTCCCCTCACTCTCCTTCAACTTCCCCTCACTATCCCTCAACTTCCCCTCACTCTCCCTCAACTTCCCCTAACTCTCCCTCAACCTTCCCTCACTATCCCTCACTCTCCCTCATCCTCCCCTCACTCTCCTTCAACTTCCCCTCACTATCCCTCAACTTCCCATCACTATCCCTCAACTTCCCCTCAACTTCCCATCACTATCCCTCAACTTCCCCTCAACTTCCCATCACTATCCCTCAACTTCCCCTCACTATCCCTCACTCTCCCTCAACTTCCCCTCACTCTCCCTCAACTCTCCCTCAACTTCCCCTCACTCTTTCACTTCACCGACGTTGCTTCCCCTTTCCCCTCTCGGTAAATAGAAGGTTGCGCTTAATTGTAAATCAAACGCAACAAGAAAATAATTCGAAAAGAAAGTGAAATAAGAGACTGAATTCAAATTGGCATTGAAGCGTAACTAGTGGGCGTGAGATAGGAAGGAAGGAAGGCTGTGGTATCAGTTTTGATGTTGATAATGGCTGTGATCAATTATTGCAACGGTAGGTGCAATGATAATGAAAAATATTGTATTGATAAGGGTGGTGATGATAAAGTATTACTAATACTAATATTATTTACTGATTATGGTGGTGGTGGTGATGATGATGATGATGATGATGATGGTGATGATGATGATGATGATGATGATGATGATGATGATGATGATAATGATAATGATAATGATAATGATAATGATGATAATAATAATGATAATAATAACAACAAATCAAAAGTTAGAGTAATAGTAATCAAAGGGGAATAAAACCTTTGACAAACTATAAACGCCAAAGACGCTTCTTCAGAAACTGTCCTCTTCCGGTACAGCGAGCACTGAACTTTGCTTCATGCTTATTCATAAAGGACAAGAGACATCGAGTGTGACGTAATCGACGCACGCACCTTGCGAAGGTCATTGTATTTCTGTTGGTCAGTTCTTATGAGATACTCTTTATCTTTCTTTCTTTTTTCTTCTTTTTTTTTTTTTTTTTTTTTTTTTTTTTTTTGTCTCTGTCTCGGTCTCGGTCTCTCTCACTTACTTACTCACTCTCACTTACTCTCTCGATCTCTCTCACTTACTTTCTCTCTGTCTTTGTCTCTGTCTCTCTCTGTCTCTCTCTCTCTCACTCTCCATCTTCCTTTTTTCAGAACAAATATTCAATCGCACGTTTATTTGTTTCTGTTATATTCCATTTTTCTTTTTTCGCTTCCGTCTTTGTTTTGTTTTTTGTTTAATGTTTTTGTTATATATTTTCCCCTATGTTCCTTTCTTTTTATAAGGCTTAAAATGTCTGAAAATGGACGATACTTTCCAACCTCTTACATATCCCAAAAGGTGCACTTTAGGTCGTCTGTCCAAGGTATATTGGCGGGGGTGGATTGGAGGTGGGTGGGGGGCAGGGGGTATAGGAATGTAAGGGGGGGAGGGGAGGGGGGGAGCGTGTGTGTAGGGAGGAGGAGGGGATAGGATAGGGAGGGAGAGGTAGGGAAGGAGGAAGGGAGAGAGGGGTAGGGAAGGAGGAAGGGAGAGAGGGGTAGGGAAGGAGGAAGGGAGGGAGGAGGGAGGAGGGAGGAGGGAGGAGGGAGGGAGGAGGGAGGGAGGGAGGGAGGGAGGACGGAGGGAAGGAGGAGGGGAGAGAGGGGTAGGAAAGGAGGGGGGAGGGAGGGACGAGGGAAGGAAGGGGAGGGGAGGAGGAAGGGAGGGAGGGAAGGGGTAGAATGTAAGTGCCGGTCTTAGAATCCGAATTTCTTTGTGGGTCTCTCAACCTGCTTTTAAAGGTCGATTTTCATTGTAGTTCCACCCAGTTCTTTCTTGGTTCTCATTTACTCTTTCTTCTCTAGTAGATTTCTTTCTCCTCTTCAGCCACTGATTCATTCACTATATGAATCTCTTATCTCCAGTTTAGTTTCTTATTACCTTATCTATACATCTGAAATTTTACACCGTCATCATCATAACCATCACCTTATCATCACGAAAATTCTTACAATACGTATCGTGTTTGCACACAGCAGGTAAAAAAAAAAGAAAAAAAAAAGAAAAAAAGAAAAAAAAAAGGATAGAAAAAGAGATATCATAGCAAATATTTTCTCCATGTCGGCAGCCCGTTAATCAAATCTTAATTAAAAGGACTTTCCATTGCATGCATAACTTTTTTTTTCTTTTTTTCATTTCTTATCATTCCCCATCGCTTAGCTTTGACTTTTTAGAATTGCAAGAACAAGGTTATTCGTCAGAATAAAATATAGATATTTAATATTTTTTACCAAACGTTGATTGGTAGTAGAGACCAGCAGAGTAGATTTAGGAGAAACAATATATGAAAAATGAATTGATTTTATGCATAACATATACTTTCTTGCGGTGCATGTATGGCAATGGCACGAGACATATCAATATTGATGGTTGAGAGTAACCATAAGGATTATGATAAGGAATATGATAAGGAAAATGTTAGTAGTAATGGTAGTAATGGTAGTAATACCAGTAGTAGTAGTAGTAGTAGTGATAGTAGTAATAGTAGTAGAAGTAGTAATAAGAATATTATAATAGTCGCAGTAGTATTAACAATAATGATATTAGTCACTCCTCATACCTTTGTTACGATACTACTAAATTATCACATGGAAGACGAGGATAATGACAATAATAATGATTATGACAAACGACGATAACAAAAACACCAACAATGACAAACAACAACAACAACAACAAAAACAACAACAAAACCATTGACGATCGAAGAAAGGTCAAGGAAAACAAGCTACGCTCCTCGCCACATTTCAACACATTTGCAACATTTTCTTCCCCAAGCTTTCCTTTCTATCCCTTTCCCCTCACCCCCCTCACCCCCCTAAACACCACCACCTGCCCACATCCCTACTCCATGATGCATGAAGCCTGAGAGCAACTGAGAGTAAAGGAAAGAGAGGAGGAAGCAAAACTCTGATTTATTTTCTTCCTCTTTTTCTTCTTTCTCTCTTTCTGATATGAGAGAGAGAGGGGGAGTGGGTGGGAGTGAGTGAGTGAGTGAGGGGGGAGGGAGGGGGGAGTGAGTGAGTGAGGGAGGGGGAGGGAGGGAGGGAGGGAGGGAGGGGGGAGGGAGGGAGGGAGGGAGGGAGGGAGGGAGGGAGGGAGGGAGGGGGGGAGGGAGGGAGGGAGGGAGGGAGGGAGAGAGAGTGGGAGAGGAAGGGAAGGAAAGTGAGTAAGAGGGGAGAGGTGGGGGGCAGAGAGAGAGAGAGAGAGAGAGAGAGAGAGAGAGAGAGAGAGAGAGAGAGAGAGAGAGAGAGAGAGAGAGAGAGAGAGAGAGAGAGAGAGAGAGAGAGAGATGGAGAGAGAGAGTGGGAGAGGAAGGGAAGGAAAGTGAGTAAGAGGGGAGAGGTGGGGGGGGGGGCAGAGAGAGAGAGAGAGAGAGAGAGAGAGAGAGAGAGAGAGAGAGAGAGAGAGAGAGAGAGAGAGAGAGAGAGAGAGAGAGAGAGAGAGAGAGAGTGGGAGAGGAAGGGAAGGAAAGTGAGTAAGAGGGGAGAGGTGGGGGGCAGAGAGAGAGAAAGAGAGTAAGAGAAAGAGAGAGAGAGAGAGGAGAGAGAGAGAGAGAGAGAGAGAGAGAGAGAGAGAGAGAGAGAGAAGGAAAGGGAAAGTGAGCGAGAGGGGAGAGGTGTGTGAAAAGGCATAAATATCAAATGTTGAAAAAATTGTTGTTTCTTTATCCTATTCTTGCATTGTTGTCTATTCTATTTTCATCTGTTTTGTTGAATTTACTTTTTATAACAAAGAAAGAAAGAAGATACATTTTCCTTTCATCTGTCTCTCCCACCTCCATTCCTTCATTCCCGTATTTCCCCCAACCTAACCCCGCCCCTTGCCTCCACCCTCTTTCCTTCCCTATCCCCCCCCTACACTCTTATCACCTCCCTTTCCCCCCTCTCTTCTCCCTTCCCACGCAATCCCCCCCCCCCACATATCCTCCCTCCTCCCCCTCCCTACACTCTTATTCCCTCCCTCCCCCTTATCTCCTCCCTCCTCCCCATCCTCACACCTTCCCCTCATTTCCCCTCATCTCCTCCCTCCTCCCCATCCCCCCACCCTTTCCCCTCCCTCCTCCCCATCCTCACACCCTTTCCCCTCCCTCCCCCTCATCTCCTCCCTCCTCCCCATCCTCACACCCTTTCCCCTCCCTCCCCCTCATCTCCTCCCTCCTCCCCATCCCCCCACCCTTTCCCCTCCCTCCCCCTCACCTTCCTCCCTCTCCTCTCATCTCCTCCCTCCTCCCCATCCTCACACCCTTCTCCCCTCCTCCTCATCTCCTCCCTCCTCCCCATCCTCACACCTTCCCCTCATTTCCCCTCATCTCCTCCCTCCTCCCCATCCTCCACCTCTTTCCCCTCCCTCTCTCCTCATCTCCTCCCCCATCCCCCCACCCTTTCCCCTCCCTCCCCTCATCTCCCTCCTCCCCATCCCCCCACCCCTTTCCCCCTCCCTCCCCCTCATCTCCTCCCTCCTCCCCATCCTCACACCTTCCCCCTATTTCCTCATCTCCTCCCTCATCCCCTGCCCTTCCCCTCCCTCCCCCCTCATCTCCTTCCTCCTCCCCCGATCCCCACCCTTTCCCCTCCCTCCCCCTTATCTCCTCCCTCTCCTCCCTCCCATCCCTCACACCTTCCCTCATTTCCTCATCTCCCTCCCTCCTCCCCTGCATCCCTCCACCCCTTCCCTCCTCTCATCTCCACCCTCCTCCCCATCCTCACACCTTCCCCTCATCTCTCCTCCCCATCCCCCCACCCTCTCAACTCAGTCCCCCTCATCTCCTCCCTCCTCCCCATCCCCCCGCCTTTTCCCGTCCCTCCTCCCCATTCCCCCACCCTTTCCCCTCCGTCCGCCTCATCCCCTCCCTTTTTCCATCCCCTGCAACCCCTTTTCCCCTCCTTCTCAACTCCACCCTTTTCCCCCCTCCCTCCTCCCCCATCCCCCCCACCCTTTCCCTGTCCCTCCTCATCCCCCTCCCCTCCTCCCCCCACCCCTTTCCCCCTCTCTCCCCCTACCTCATCTCCTCCTCCCTCCCATCCCCCAACCCTTTCCTCTCTCTCCCCTACCTCATCTTCCCTCCTCCCCATCCCCCCACCCTTCCCCTTCGTCCCCCCATCCCCTCCCTCCTGCCCCCACCCTTCCCTCTCTCTCCCTACCCCATCTTCTCCTCCTCCCATCCCCCCCAACCTTTCCCCCTCTCTCCCCCTACCTCATTCCTTCCTCCTCCCCATCCCCCCAACCTTTCCCTCTCCCCTACTCTGTCTCCTCCCTCCCTCATAATCCCCCCACCCCTTTCCCTTCACCCTCATCCCCTCCCTCCTCCCCATCCCCCCCACCCTTTCCCCTCTCTCCCCCTACCTCATCTCCTCCCTCCTCCCCATCCCCCCAACCTTTTCCCCTCTCTCCCCCTACCTCATCTCCTCCCTCCTCCCCATCCCCCCACCCCTTTCCCTTCCCTCACCCTCATCCCTCCCTCCTCCCCCATCCCCCAACCCTTTCCCCCTTCCCCACCATCTCCTTCCTCCTCCCCATCCCCCCAACCTTCCTCTCCCTACCTTTACCTCATCTCCTCTCCCTCCCTCCCTGACCCCTCTCCCCCCTCCCTCGCTTCCCCCCGGACCCCTTATCTTTCCTCCAGTGGCCTCATAAGTGTGCGGGATCTTCTTCCAGTCTTCCTCTCTTTCTCTCACACTTGAAAACACACGCTACTTCTCGAGGTAGACGCGCCTCGCGGGTATATTCTCGGGCCTGTGGTGGGGATTCCCCTCGCTCCTCTCTTCGGTTCCTCCTGTCTTCCCCTCTTCTCTAAACTTTCCCTTTTGTCTCTTCTTCCTGTATTTCTCTCGTCTCCTCCCTCTCCTTCTTTTTTTTTCTTTCTTCTTTTCTTCTGTGTTTCCCTTCTTCTTTGTCTTCTTCCTCTTCTTTTCTTCAACTCACTTTCTCTTTCTTCCTCCTCTTCTTTCTTTTCTTCCATTTCTTCCTCTGCCTTCCCTCCTTCCTCCATCTCCTCTTTCAACTCTTCTTTTTCTTTTCTATATATCTTTGTTTCTATCTTACTGATTTATCTTCTTCTTCTTCTTCTTCTTCTTCTTCTTCTTCTTCTTCTTCTTCTTCTTCTTCTTCTTCTTCTTCTTCTTCTTCTTCTTCTTCTTCTTCTTCATCATCTTCTTCTTCCTCCTTTTTTTTTCTTTTTCTTTTTCTTCTTCTTCCTCTCCTTTTCAACGCTTTCCTCTTCCCTATTCTTTCCTTTTCCCCCATTCTTTCACCTTTCCCTTTCCTCTCTCCTTTTCACTATTTTCCTGCTTCCCTCTTCTCCTTCTTCTTCACTTTCTCCTTCCCTGGAGGCGTTACACTGAGGCAGTCTATAGCCCGCATTTGTATAGATATTGCCTCTCAACCGCTGTGTGCGCTGGGCCTGGGACGGGAGGGAATGAGGGAGGGAGGGAAGGTGAGAGGGAGGGATGATGGGAGGATGGAAGGGAAGGTAGGAGGGAGGGTGGGAGGGAGGGAGGGAAGGTGAGAGGGAGGGAGGGAGGGAGGGAGGGAGGGAGGGAGGGAAGGTAGGAGGGAGGGAGGGAGGGAGGGAGGGAGGGAGGGGGGAGGAGGGAAGGAGGGAGGGAGGGAGGGAATGAAGGTGGGATAGGGAGGACGGAGGGAGGTAGGTAAGGAGGGCTAGGAGGAGAGGCGCAGGGATGAAGTACATTAGACGAGGAAAATATAAGGAATAGGGATACGATGCAGGAAAGCAACAAATGTCGATGAATTGAAGAGGCAAGGGAAGAGGAAAAGAAAAGGAAGAGAAGACTCAAAATGATAACTACAATTCAGGAAAAAAAAAAAAAAAAAAGGAAAAAATCTATAAAAAAAAATCTAAAGAACAGAAACAACATCGTGATAACAACAAAGAAATGGGGATAAAAAATATAAAAAAAAACATATCAAATTCATTCCCATCCCCCTTACATTTTCCCATTTTCCCAAGTGAAAAATAAGAGCCAATTCATTTCATAAACTCATACAGCGGACGTAGGGATTGTCTTACACGGTTTTAATTAGCATTAAGGGGCAGATTCGGATGTCCGTATTAATACACGGAGACCAAGATCAAAGTAAGTCTCGAAAAAAAAAAAAAAAAAAAAAAAAAAAAACAGGTACTGCCCCCTGCCCTTTGCTAATCATATTCCATTTGGATGTATAGGTAAAAGCAAAGTATGAATATAATGAGGATGAATTGAGGATAGAGATGGGGAGGAGGAGGGAAAGGAAGGGAAGGGAGGGAAGGAGGGGGGGGAGGAGGGAAAGGAGGAGGGAGGGAGGGAGAGAGGGAAAGGGAGGGAGGAAGTGAGGGAAGGGTGAGAGAGAGAGAGAGAGAGAGAGAGAGAGAGAGAGAGAGAGAGAGAGAGAGAGAGAGAGAGAGAGAGAGAGAGAGAGAGAGAGAGAGAGAGAGAGAGAGAGAGAGAGAGAGAGAGAGAGAGAGCGCTCAGAAAGCGTAAGAGCAGGTGGGGCTTTTCAAATGATGAAGTTTACAGAGTACTGTACTCAGGCCTCGTCTGTGGGGATGGGGAGGGGGGGGGGGGGCCAAGCTATGAAAGATTTTCAGGAGCTGAAGGGAGAACGCTTGGTTATGTTAACAGACTCAATCTCTCTCTCTCTCTCTCTCTCTCTCTCTCTCTCTCTCTCTCTCTCTCTCTCTCTCTCTCTCTCTCTCTCTCTCTCTCTCTCTCTCTCTCTCTCTCTCTCTCTCTCTCTCTCTCTCTCTCTCTCTCTATCTCTATCTCCCTATTCGGGAAAGAAGAAAAAAGTAAAGAAAAAAAAACATATATACGTATATATACGCATATACATTTACTTACACACACACACACACACACACACACACACACACACACACACACACACACACACACACACACACACACACACACACACACACACACACACACACACACATATGCATATACAAAAGAAAATATAAATAAAAATAACACACCCAACCCGAGAACATCGATGAACACCGGTGAACAGCCAAGCCCCGGATGAACAGAGAGGGAGGCAAGCACTCGCTGTGAACAATGAGAGCAAACACGGAGAAGACCCAGAGGAATGCTACTGAGATAAGCTGTCCCTGGGCGAAAAGGTTCACTTAGCAGAAGAGGAGGAGAAGGAGGGGAAGAGGAGGGGAAAAGGAGGAGGAGGGGAAGAAGAGGAGGGGGGGAAGAGGGAGAGGAGGAGGGAGGGAGGGAGGGAGGGAGAGGAGGGGGGGGGGAAGAGGAGGGAAGGGGGGAGGAGAGAGAAGGGGAAGAGGGAGGGGGGGGGGGGAGAGGAGGGAGGAGAAGGATATGAGGAGGAAAAGGGATGGGGAAGAGGAGGAGAAGGATGGGAGGAGGAAAAGAGATGGGGAAGAGGAGGAGAAGGAGGGGAAAAGGAAGAGAAGGGGGGGAGGAGGAGGAGAGGAGGAGGAGAAGGGGAGAGAAGGAGGAGAGGAGGAGAAGGAGGGGGAGAGGAGGAGAAGAGAAGCGGGAGAGAGGGGAAGAGAGAGAATAGGAGAAGGAGGAGGAGAGGAGGAGAAAGGGGTGAAAAGGGGGAGAGGAGAAGGAGAGGGAGATGAGGAGAAGGGGTGGGGAAGAGGATGCGATGGGGTGGGGAAGAGGAGGAGAAAGAGGGGGAGAGGGGGAGAGGAGAAGGAGGAGGAGAGGAGGAGAAGAGAAGCGAGAGAGAGGGGAAGAGAGAGAGAACAAAAGGGGATGAGGAGGAGAGGAGGGGGAGTGGGGGGAGGATGAGGGGGAAGAAGAGGAGAGGAGAGAAGGAAAGGAGGGGAGAAGAAAGGGAAATAATAAGAAGAGAAGAATAAGAGGAGGGGAAAAGAAGGGAAAAATAGATAGAAGAGTGGAGGAGGAGAAAAAAAGCGAGATAAAGAGAATGAGAGGAGGGAAAGACGTGGGGAGGAGAAGGAGATGAGAAGAGAGGAAAAAAAGAGAAGAAAGGAAGACAGAATATAAAAGACTTAATGGCGACGAGGAAGCGAAAGTGAATTTTGAAACATAAACAAGGGAAGGAAACTAAGAAGTATTAAAGAGAAAAGAGAGAGAGAGAGAGAGAGAGAGAGAGAGAGAGAGAGAGAGAGAGAGAGAGAGAGAGAGAGAGAGAGAGAGAGAGAGAGAGAGAGAGAGAGAGAGAGAGAGAGAGAGAGAAAGAGAAAGAAAGAAAGAAAGAGAGAGAGAGAGAGAGAGAGAGAGAGAGAGAGAGAGAGAGAGAGAGAGAGAGAGAGAGAGAGAGAGAGAGAGAGAGAGAGAGAGAGAGAGAGAGAGAGAGAGAGAGAGAGAGAGAGAGAGAGAAAGAAAGAAAGAAAGAAAGAAAGAGAGAGAGAGAGAGAGAGAGAGAGAGAGAGAGAGAGAGAGAGAGAGAGAGAGAGAGAGAGAGAGAGAGAGAGAGAGAGAGAGAGAGAGAGAGAGAGAGAGAGAGAGAGAGAGAGAGAGAGAGAGAGAGAGAGAGAGAGAGAGAGAGAGAGAGAGAAGAGAGATAAATGAAGTAGAAATAAAATATTCACCCAAAGAATTAAGTGCGGATACAACCTTAAACGCAAGGCTATGAACAGGCAACTCACATGACAAAACTTTTAATTAACAGCCTAGACTGAGCGAGGTACATTTACCACACTAATCTGTGCAGTCTTATGTCCATTTTTCGGTCATTATCCCGGACTTTACACAGTGTTCAGCGAATAAGTCCGGAAGTAACCGACCTTGGGCATCATTAGTGAACATCTGCGCTCTCAACCGGGGGATATATGAACAGGAAGTAAGGTTTTGTTCATTTACCCACACGTCGACTACTCTGTTTCAGTTATTATTGTCTAGTGTTCAATGACGCCTTGTAGCTATGTCATGATTATCTGACTGCGTATTTATATTGTTTATCCATAAAATTTTGAGATATCAATGTTAAAATCCGGCTATGGATGGATTACATCCACATAAGGACATCCATCGTATTTGCATCCGTATCCACCTCCTCGTAGCCTCCTCATCCACCCACGGAAAGGACTACAACCACTTTCGTATACATCTATTCTCTCTCGCTCTCTCTCCATCAATCTCTCTCTTTTCTCTCTCTCTCACTCTCTCTCTCTCTCTCTCTCTCTCTCTCTCTCTCTCTCTCTCTCTCTCTCTCCCTCTCTCTCTCTCTCTATATATATATCTCTCTCTCTCTCTCTCTCTCTCTCTCTCTCTCTCTCTCTCTCTCTCTCTCTCTCTCTCTCTCTCTCTCTCTCTCTCTCTCTCTCTCTCTCTCTCTCTCTCTCTCTCTCTCTCTCTCTCTCTCTCTCTCTCTCTCTCTCTCTCTCTCTCTCTCTCTCTCTTTCTCTTTCTCTTTCTCTTTCTCTTTCTCTCTCTTTCTCTCTCTTTTTCTCCCTCCCTCTCTCCCCCTCTCCCTCCCTCCCTACCTCCTTCCCCCTTCCCTCCCCTCTCCCTCCCCTTCCCTCCCCCTCCCTCCCTACCTCTCCCTCTCCATCCCAACCTCCCTCTTCCTCTCCCTTTCCCTCTATCTCTCGTTCTCCAAGCGCCCACGACTCGCTACCGACCGACAGGGGCGTGTGTGTGAGAGACCACCACGCGCCCACAACTCGCTACCGACCGACAAGGGCGTGTGTGTGAGGAGACCCCCACGCGCCCACGACTCGCTACCGACCGACAGGGGCGTGTGTGTGAGAGACCACCACGCGCCCACAACTCGCTACCGACCGGCAAGGGCGTGTGTGTGAGGAGACCACCACGCGCCCACGACTCGCTACCGACCGACAGGGGCGTGTGTGTGAGGAGACCACCACGCGCCCACGACTCGCTACCGACCGACAGGGGCGTGTGTGTGAGGAGACCACCACGCGCCCACGACTCGCTACCGACCGACAGGGGCGTGTGTGTGAGGAGACCACCACGCGCCCACGACTCGCTACCGACCGGAAGGGGCGTGTGTGTGAGGAGACCCCCACGCGCCCACGACTCGCTACCGACCGACAGGGGCGTGTGTGTGTGACGAGACCTCCACGCGCCCACGACTCGCTACCGACCGACAGGGGCGTGTGTGTGAGGAGACCCCCACGCGCCCACGACTCGCTACCGACCGACAGGGGCGTGTGTGTGAGGAGACCCCCACGCGCCCACGACTCGCTACCGACCGACAGGGGCGTGTGTGTGAGGGGACCACCGCGCGCCCACAACTCGCTACCGACCGATAGGGGCGTGTGTGTGAGGAGATCTCCCCTTTACTGCTGCCTGCCAGAACGGACT
>BOPN01000974.1:52500-55000 GCA_017312705.2 Penaeus japonicus
ATCGGGAAGTGGAGGGCGGAGAGGGAAGTGGAGTGAAGGGGAGGGAACAGAGGTGAAGGGAAGTAGAATGGGCAGGGAGTGGAGTGGAGTGGAGTGGAGTGGTGGGGAGGGAAGTAGAGTGGAGTGAAGGGGAGGGGAAGGAAGAGAGAGAGAGAGAGAGAGAGAGAGAGAGAGAGAGAGAGAGAGAGAGAGAGAGAGAGAGAGAGAGACAGAGAGCCAGAGAGCCAGAGAGCCAGAAACGAAAGCCAGACAAGAGAGCCAGACAGAAACAAACAGAAACAGAGAACCAGACAGAGACATTCGCAAACAAAAGAAAAAAAAAAAAGAGAGAGAGAGAAAACACGATGAAGCTTCGACCAGCCCCACCACCGCCATCCCCGCTGGCCGATTCTTCCGCATGGCATCGAGCAAAGTGACCAATAACTGCAAGCAAATGACCGGGATGAATTAATGGGGACGCCGCTATGAGTAATAACGAACGACAGGGCACGGCAGCGGCGTAAAAGAAGATAATAATTGGGTAATTGGGGAAAGAGGAAAAAGAAGAAGAAGAAGGAGAAGAAGATAATGATCATGATGATGATGATAATAATGATAAAAATAGGAACGGGGATGAAATGGGGGAGAGGGGGAGAGTGGGGCATAGGAAGAGATGGAGAGGGGATGAAGGGGATGGAGAGGGGAAGGGGGAAGTACAGAGAGGGGAAGAGGTGTGCGTCAAACAAACAAAAACAAAAAACAAAAAAACAGCCTTTTTCATCTTTCTTTCTCTCTCTCTCTCTCTCTCTCTCTCTCTCTCTCTCTCTCTCTCTCTCTCTCTCTCTCTCTCTCTCTCTCTCTCTCTCTCTCTCTCTCTCTCCCATAAAATAACCGATCGCCATCAACATAGTCTCTCCCCCCCTTCCCCCGATCCCCCCTCTCTCCCAGTCCTTAAACGGGCGCGCTTTCATGATTATGCAAATCTGTCAAATAATCGACTCCATTGTGTACCTCATTCCATACAGCCCTCAAACTTATCGCCTACCCCCCCCTTCTCCCTCCCCTCTCCTCCCCTCCTTCCATCCTTCCCATTCCTACCTACTTATTCCTTGAGCCCCCCTCTCCCCTCTCCCCTCCCCCTCCTTTACTGCTTTCCTTCCTTTTACTCTTCACTTCCCTCCTTCCTTATCCTTTGCCGGATATCCTCCCTCCTTCCTTATTCGTTCATTGTTCTCCGCGTTTCTTTCTCCACTTCCCTCCTTCCTTATTTATCCTTTGTTCTCTATCCTTCCTTTTTTCACTTCCCTCCTGTCCTATCCTCTGCCCTCTATTCTCCCTCTTTCACTCTCCTCCTTCCTTGATTATTTTTTTTTGTTCTCCATCCTTCCTTTTTCACTTCCCTCCTTCCTTAACCCTCTCTCTTTTGCTCCCTCTCTTCCTCTATCCCTTCCTCTTAATCTACCTCCATACCCCCCCCCCTCCACCATCCCTCCTCCAACTCCTTCTCCCCCTGAATCCTCTAGGGGGGGGGGGGGGTTATCGACTGAAGTTAGTTTACCCTGTTTTGTTATGTATATTTCTTATCAACGCCGTTTGAGTGGGTGGGTGGGGGGGGGGGGGGGAAGAAAGAAAAACGAGGAGGTGATATGGAGAAATTTGAAAAAGGAGAAAGTCAGAACGATATCTGTCTATCTATAGCTAATCCACACACACACACATATATATATATATACATATATATATATATATATATATATATATATATATATATATATATATATATATATGTATATATATATTAATATATATATATATATATATATAATATATATATATATATATATATATATATATATATATATATATATATATATATATATATATATATATATATATATGTATATGTGTGTGTGTGTGTGTGTGTGTGTGTGTGTGTGTGTGTATGTGTGTGTGTGTGTGTGTGTGTGTGTGTGTGTGTGTGTGTGTGTGTGTGTGTGTGTGTGTGTGTGTGTGTGTGTGTGTGTGTGTGTATGTGTGTGTGTGTGTGTGTGTGTGTGTGTGTGTGTGTGTGTGTGTGTGTGTGTGTGTGTGTATGTGTGTATGTGTGTGTGTGTGTGTGTGTGTGTGTGTGTGTGTGTGTGTGTGTGTGTGTGTGTGTGTGTGTGTGTGTGTGTGTGTGTGTGTGTGTGTGTGTGTGTGTGTGTGTGTGTGTGTGTGTGTGTGTGTGTGTGTGTGTGTGTGTGTGTGTGTGTGTGTGTGTGTGTGTGTGTGTGTGTGTGTGTGTGTGTGTGTGTGTGTGTGTGTGTGTGTGTGTGTGTGTGTGTGTGTGTGTGCGCGCGTGTGTGTGTGTGTGCGTGTGTGTGTGTATAGATATTGATAGATAGATAGATAGACAGATATATAGATAAATAGACAGATAAATACAGATGGTAGTAAGAGTAGGCGGCCCCGAGACCTCCATAAGGCCTTTGGAAATCCGATTGTGGGAGGGTGAGGGCGAAAGACGAGCGAGAAAGAGAGA
>BOPN01000974.1:60000-62500 GCA_017312705.2 Penaeus japonicus
GAAGAAGAGGAGGAGGAGGAGGAGGAGGAGGAGGAGGAGGAGGAGGAGGAGGAGGAGGAGGAGGAGGAGGAGGAGGAGGAGGAGGAGGAGGAGGAGGAGGAGGAGGAGGTAGGATGGAGGACCGGGAGGGCAGGCTGAGTAAGTATTGATCTTGTCTCTCTACCTCCAGTCCGCGTGGCCTCGTCACACGTCTGTTACTAACGTCACACACCTCCCGTGACTCCCCGTCATTCGCGCCACTCGTCTACCACGTTCCCGTAACACGTGACGTCACCTTTATCTAGAACCCGCTTCCTCGGCTTAATATCATATCACCGTGACGTCACCACCATAACCAGCGTTACAAAGCCTTCTATCCTTTCTTCGGATATATTACAAGCACCACACATTTTAATCACTTAATCTTCGTTCAAAAAAAGTTCCACAGAATTATAAAATACAAAATTAAATTCCTCATCTTCGACCTCCCGAGTTATGCGCTGGTATTATATGGTGTTACATGCTGTAACATGTTTCGAGCTCGTTATTCGCTCATTTCTTCCGCTGCTACATGCGCGTCCGCCTCATGTCACTCTGCTATCAGCGTCGTACAAATACAGGTCTTGTTTAATCTACAAGGGTGACGGTACTCCATGATATATATCTGGAGCGTTGCTAGAAGCGCTGCCTCGAAATCCTAACACATATACGCGGATACACACAGATTGGCATATAAACACAGATATGCAAGGACACATAGAGACACAGACACACACACATACATACACACACACACACGCAAACACACACACACACACATACACATACACATACACACACACACACACACACACACACACACACACACACACACATACACACACACACAAACACACACACACACACACACACACACACACACACACACACACACATACACACACACATACACACACACACACACGCACACACATAACATACAGACATACAAAAGTACAAGCGTAAAAGAGCACCCCCACCCCCCACCCCCCACCCCACCTGATGTCAAAGTATGCCCACGCCCCCACGCACAATATTCATAACACAATATTCATCATTAACGTTAAACTGACCACTAAGAGAAAGACAAAACGTTCACACTTTTTTTTTTTTTTAATAATCACAACAGAAAATATTTTCCTTTCGAATAATCGGCTCGCAGAGGAGAAGTCTGCTCGGTAATCCGGCTTACTGCTCGCTCATCCAGTTTCCAAAAAAAAGAGAAAAAAGAAAAACATGTTTCTTGCTAATCCGGATAAAATTATCTGCACAACAAAAGAAATAATGTGTGTATGTATATATATATATATATATATATATATATATATATATATATATATATATATATCCTCCACTGGTTCCCGACTCCTCCCCCCCAAAAAAAAAAAAAAAAAAAAAAAAAGGGAAATGAGCTTCTCAACTTCCTTTGACTTAAGCTCAGATTGTGGCCACTGCGACGGAGTCCTCGAGATATTTATAACAGGGACTTGACCCGGATTTCGGAACTTGACGAATGAGCTGTGTGTTGTTTTGTGCGTCGCCGAAAGACACGAGGGAGGGAGGGAGGGAGGGAGAGATGGGGATGGGGTTGGGGTTGGGGCTGGGGGGAGGGAGGGAGGGAGGGAGGGAAGGAGGGAGGGAGGGGAAGAGGAGGGGGAAAGAAGGAAGAGGAAGAGAGACAGCGAAAGAGAGAAAGAGAGAAAGAGAGAGAGAGAGAGTGTGTGTAGAGAGAGAGAGAGTATAGAAAGAGAGAGGGAGAGAGGAAAGTTTTAATGAATTTCTCATTTTAATAAGCGTTTTTATGAGATGCATTTAATTATCCCAAAAGCGTCAATGGCGGTAAGCCAAAATAGTAATTTTCATTACGTTTATAACTACAATCATTTATAATCATGGTAACAATTATATCAGTGGTATAAATGAGAGTGATAAAGATGAACAAAATTATAACGATGATAATAAAAAAATAATAATAATAACAACAAAATTATACTAATGATAAGAATATGTATAATAATGATAATGATAATAATGATGATGATAATGATAATGATAATAATGATAATAAAATTGATAATAAAAATGATAATGATAATAATGATAACATTAATAATAATAATGATAATGATAATAATACAAATAATACAAATAATAAGAACAAATTATAATAATAATGTTTACTTTTATTATAACACTAATAATAAAAGTAATAACTATCATTATAATTCTTATCGTTATCATCATCATTATCATGATTAATATCATAATATCATTAGCATCCCTATCATTGCCATTAATAATAATGATAATAACAATAGTAATAATCAGAATAAGAATAAAATAAATATAAGTGTATGTATAAGATAATAATAAGAACAAAAACAAAAAAAACAACAACAACAAAAGTAATAACAACAACATAAAAACAACAACATACATCTCAATACACATAGAATAAGTAAATAAATAGTAACGATAAAAT
>BOPN01000974.1:67500-70000 GCA_017312705.2 Penaeus japonicus
TTTTTGTAAAGAATAAATCATCTATTAAAATTCAGCACGCGTAAAATAATATATATAATAATAATGATAACGGTAATAATTAAAACAAAACAGCAACATAGATAAAAAAATAATAACAATAACAATAACAATAATAATGATGTTAACAATAATGATAGCAATGATGATCAATAAATAAACAAACAAATTATCATATTTATAATAGCAGTCAAAACGTTATACATGGAATAAAAATAAAAATAAAATACCGCAGATTAACAACATAATTGAAAAGAAAATGATCTAAAGAGAATTAAATCACCGCCACATTTATTTTGCTTCTCCGTAGACAGTGATTATACATTTTTTTTTTCTTTTCTCTTTTTCTTTTTAAATTTTACTTTCATTTTTTTCTCCCATCTGACTCCTTTTCAGAAAAAAATCTCGTTTTCTTTTTTCTCCTATGATCCATATTTCTTCCATTATCAATATCATTATCATAATCATCTTCACCAGTGCTATTTTTATCATTCTCTCTCTCTCTCTCTCTCTCTCTCTATTCTCTAACTGTCTGTTCCTCTTACCCTCCGTTTGCCTTATATTCCTTCTTTCCTTAATGCCACTTTCATTGATTCTCTCTCTCTCTCTCTCTCTCTCTCTCTCTCTCTCTCTCTCTCTCTCTCTCTCTCTCTCATCTATCTCTCTCTCTCTCTCTCTCTCTCTCTCTCTCTCTCTCTCTCTCTCTCTCTCTCTCTCTCTCTCTCTCTCTCTCTCTCTCTCTCTCTCTCTCTCTCTCTCTCTCTCTCTCTCTCTCTCTCTCTCTCTCTCTCTCTCTCCTCTCTCCTCCTCCTCCTCCCCCTCCTCCTCCTCCCTCCTCCTCCTCCCTCCTCCCTCCCCCTCCCTCCTTCCTTCCTCCCTTTCCTTCCTTTCCCTTCTCCCTCCCCCTCTCTCTCTTCTCTCTCTCTCTCTCTCTCCCTCCCTCTCCCACTCCCTTCAGGACCTCCCTGTTAGCCTAAGCACTGCCTCGTAAAATCTCTTATTTATGGATCTCTCCAGCTCTGTATCCACAAAGGCACTGTAGCCTGGCCCATTATTTACGAGATAATAACACCTGTAACACAGAGATACATCATACAGGCCGGGCCTTTTGCACAATTTTCAATGAGGACGGAGGCGAGTAAGCGTGTAAAGTGGGGGTAAGGGGGGAGGGGGTAGGGGGATGGAGGAGAAGGGGAGGGGGATGGAAGAAGGGGGGAGGGGGAGGAGGAGGAAGGGGGGAGGGGGGGGGGGGGGGTAAGGCTAGAGTAGGTGAGGAAGGAAGGGGATTAGATGAGGAGGATGGGAGGTGGGAGGGAAGGAGGGGGAGGGAAGGATAGAGTGCGGAGGGGAGAAGGGAAGGGGGAGGGGGATGAGGAGGGAGGGAGGGGGGGGTAAGGCTAGAGTAGGTGAGGAAGGAAGGGGATTAGATGAGGAGGATGGGAGGGGGGAGGGAAGGAGGGAGGAGGGAGGAAGGAGGAGGGAAGGGGGAGGGTGTGGGAAGGGTGGAGGGGAGGGAGGGGAGTTGGGGAGGGAAGAAGGGTAGGAAATTGGGGGATTGATGGGTACATAGGATGGAGAGGGTGGGAGGAGGAGGGGAGGGAGGGGGAGGGGGGAGGGGGGAGGGATGGAGCTCGACGGACACGGAGTGGAAGGGACGGAGGCGGGGGGGAGGGGGTCAATACATGCTGAATTTCGTTCTATCATTATGCAAAAAGGAGTGTGTGGGTATGTTCATGTGTATCGCGTGCGGGTATGGGTGTGTGAATGAGTGTCAATATGTGTGTATGTGTGTGTGTGTGTGTGTGTGTGTGTGTGTGTGTGTGTGTGTGTGTGTGTGTGTGTGTGTGTGTGTGTGTGTGTGTGTGTGTGTGTTTGTGTGTGCGTGTGCACGTGCGTGTGCGTGTGCGTGTGCGTGTGCGTGTGCACGTGCGTGTGCGTGTGCATGTGCGTGTTCATGTGCGTGTTCGTGTGCGTGAATAAAAAAAAAGAAAAAAAGAAAAAAAAACAACGTGTGTGCACCACAAGCAACAACAACAACAACAAAACCACCGCAAACGCCCCGAAAACCCCCCGCGCACAAAGGCTGGGAACAAGAACAAACAAACAAACAAACAAAGAGCACCGCCCGCCGCCCGCCGCCCGCCGGTAACCCCGAAACTCCTCCTAAACATAACCGGCATTCCAGAATGGGCGTGAATAAACCTGTCGCGAATGTTGAACGCCGTTAAAACCCACCGGTTAGCGAGCTTGTTCGCGAAAGTTTTAATTGGCAGAATAACAAAAAAATTAAAAAGTTGATCTCTGACATCTGGTGGAGCAGAATCTGACACGGGTGACCTGTGACCTGTGAAACGATTACAATGATATTGGGAGTGCGATCTTTGTGCGAGTATTCAGACACAATGGAAAGCTGTAATTGATAAGGATCCTTAAAAATACTCGCCAAAGTACCCCCCTCTTCCCAACGAACAAAAAAAAAAAA
>BOPN01000974.1:82500-85000 GCA_017312705.2 Penaeus japonicus
GGAGGGGGAGGGAAGGTGGGAGAGAGGGAGGGGGAGGGAAGGTAGGAGAGAGGGAGAGGGAGGGGGAGGGGGAGGGAATGGGAGGGGGAGGGAGAGGGAATGGGGAGGGAATGGTGGAGGGGGAGAGAGGGAGAGGGAGAGGGAATGGGGGAATAGAAGGAGAGAGAGAAAAAGAGAGAGAGAGTGAGAGAGAGAAAGAGAGAGAGAGAGAGGGAAATACACAAAGACCAAGACAACCTTTCCTCTCAATCCCTGTTGTACAGAGTAATCCTTCAACCTGCGCGAGGCCGACCTGTGAACAGCCTCCCTGCTGACGCATATCACTGTCAGTTGCGCGTCGGGGTAATGGGGCATTGTTGTTGTTGTTGTTGTTGTCGTTGTTGTTGTCGTCGTCGTCGTCATCGTCGTCGTCGTCGTCGTCGTCGTCGTTGTTGTTGTTGTTGTTGTTGTTCTTCTTCTTCTTCTTCTTCTTCTTCTTCTTCTTCTTCTTCCTCTTCTTCTTCTTCTTCTTCTTCTTCTTCTTCTTCTTCTTCTTCTTCTTCTTCTTCTTCTTCTTCTTCTTCTTCTTCTTCTTCTTCTTCTTCTTCTTCCTCATCTTCTTCTTTCTTCTTCTTATTCCATTCGTTCTTTCGTTCGTTATTGTTTTCTGTTTTATCTTATTGATTCGCTTTCTTTTTATCTCTTTCATTTTTTTTCATATTGTTTCGTTTCTTTGTTTATTTTATTTCTTTCTGCTATTCTTTATTTCACGCCTTCTCTCTTTTACTTCGCTTGACGACTGATTCGCCGGTCGTTCTCTTTCTCTCTTTTCGTCTTGTTTCTTTTCTTTTAGTCTTTCGTTCTCTTTTTCGTTCGTTAACGCTTTCGGCTTTTCTTCTTGATTTTGTTCTTTATGTCTTTCTCTTCTCCTTTCTTCGTCTGTCTTTGTTTTTATTGTCTCGTTTCTCTCATACCCCCATTCTCTCTTTCTCTCTTCATAACTTTCCATTCTTCTCCTTTCTTTCATTACTTCTATCTCTCCCTTTCTCTTTCTTCGTCTGTCATTCTTCTTTCATTCGGCCTTTCTCTTTTATATCGTTCCTTCTTCTTCCTCTCTCTCTCTCTCTCTCTCTCTCTCTCTCTCTCTCTCTCTCTCTCTCTCTCTCTCTCTCTCTCTCTCTCCCTCCCCCTCTCTTCCTCTCCCTCTCCCTCTCCTCTAAGTGTCACCCTCCTCCCCCTCGGTGCGAATAGAGTCGTTGGATTCAAGTGTTGCTGGCTGTGTCTTCCGAATTGGATTTGTTCTTAATTACCGTCTCTCGCCTAATTACGATCTTCGAGCAGGCCATTAGCTGCGCAGCCTCGTCCACACGCTCTAATCTCATCATTATGTATTGTGTATGATGGATGGCAG
Source organism: Penaeus japonicus (assembly GCA_017312705.2). Classification (NCBI taxonomy): domain Eukaryota; kingdom Metazoa; phylum Arthropoda; class Malacostraca; order Decapoda; family Penaeidae; genus Penaeus; species Penaeus japonicus. The sequence continues at coordinate 83,891 of BOPN01000974.1, forward strand.
AAATGGTGTCCGTGCCGAGATGACGATGTCGCCGAGGGTAATTAGGTGGTGGTTTGAGTAATTAGCGGCAGGTTGGTCGGTCGCTAGCACGGTGGTTAACTGTGCGCGCACCAAGTGTATGTGTATGTGTATGGTCGCCGCTGTGTGGTGCGGTGGGCGTGATTGGTGACTTGGCGGAGGCGAGTGTCGTGTTCCTTCCCTTCGTGCACCTGATGGGTTGTCTGTCTGTCTGGCTGTCTGGCTGTCTGCTCCTCTCCCCCTCCCCCCCCCCCCCTCCCTCCCCCCCCCCCCCCCCCCCTAACATACCAATCCCGCTCTCTCTTCCTACTTCTCCCTACCTCATCCTACCTCTCCCCCTTCTCTCCTCTACCTACCTCTCCCTACCTCTCGCCATTCTCCTTACCTCATCCTACCTCTCGCCCTTCTCCCTACCTCTCCCTACCTCACACCCCTCTCCCTACCTCACATCCCTCTCCCTACCTCTCGCCCCTCTCCTTACCTCTCCCTACCTCATCTTACCTCTCCCTACCTCTCCCTACCTCTCCCTACCTCATCTTACCACTCCGCCTCCCTTCCCTCCTTCCTTTTAAATAAGCTGTTTGATTTGAAGACTTTTTGATGTTCTTTGACTCTCGGATTCTGCGCTCTCTCCTTGGCATCTCTCACACATCAATCCCGCGCCCATTGTTCCCTCCACTTTCATCGAAGGAGGGGGGGAGGGAGGGAGGGAGGGAGTTAGGAGGGTAGGGACGGAGGGTAGGAAGGGAGGAAGGTGGGAAGGGGGGGAGGGGGGAAGGTGGGATGGTGGGAGAGGGGTAAGGTGAGAGGGAGGGAAGGGGGAAAGGTGGGAAGAAGGGAGGGAGGGAGGGTGGGAAGGAGGGAAGGTGGGAGTGAGGGAGGGAGGGAAGGAGTGACAAATAGCAAACAGAGTTACCTGGTTACCTTTCATCAATGAAGCTAAGATGAAACTCATCTTAATACCGACCTCCCTCGCGTATGCACACCAAGACGACAGTACGAATCTTCCTCTTTCTCTCTCTCTCTCTCTCTCTCTCTCTCTCTCTCTCTCTCTCTCTCTCTCTCTCTCCCTCTCCTTCTCCTTCTCCTTCT
>BOPN01000974.1:107500-112500 GCA_017312705.2 Penaeus japonicus
AGGGGGGGGGAGAGAGAGAGAGAGAGAGAGAGAGAGAGAGAGAGAGAGAGAGAGAGAGAGAGAGAGAGAGAGAGAGAGAGAGAGAGAGAGAGAGAGAGAGAGAGAGAGAGAGAGAGAGGGGGGGAGAGAGAGAGAGAGAGAGAGAGAGAGAGAGAGAGAGAGAGAGAGAGAGAGAGAGAGAGAGAGAGAGAGAGAGAGAGAGAGAGAGAGAGAGAGAGAGAGAGTGAATGAGTCACAGGTGTTCAGATCCTGAAGAAAAACATACTGTCCGGCTTATGATGAAGTTACATACGATCAGAAGATTAACGTTTCTGTAAGACGATGATAAATATAATGATAATGATAATAATGATAATAGTAATCGTAATAATAATAATGATAAAAATAATAACAACAACAATAATAATAATAATAAGAAGAAGAAGAAGAGTTAGAAAACTGATCATGAAATTATTATAATCAGTAGTAATAAGATAATACTGATGATGATAGTAATATAAATAAAAAAAAATAATAACAATAACACTAATATTAATAACAAGCGCAATAAAAAAAAATCATATATCTAAAAGGAAAACATTTTTTTCTCCATCAATCCTGGAATCATTAGGTACCTGGATATCATTTTCCAGTCTGTTTTTCCTCTTCCTTTCTAAAGTCTGGAATCTTAAGAATTGGAAAAGGAAATAGGAACATTTGGAGCAGTGATTTTTTTTAAGATACAAAATGAGACTCTTATCTCCATTATCATTATTATGTTCATAATCGTTATTACTGTTACCATCATTAGTGCTATCATTAACATCATCCTTATTTCCTACCATTATTACCATCATCCTTATTTCCTATCATTTATTGCCATCATCCCTATTTCCTATCAATTATTACCATCATCCTTATTTCCTATCATTATTACCATCATTATTATCATCACCATTACTATCATCATTATGATCATCCTCATCATTCATTATAGACATCATTATATAATCATTATACCTATCATTACCACCACCATCATTTGAAATAGTAACATCCGTCAACCGATAAAGAAATCCTCATTGATGCGTTGCCTGCATTGCACATCATCGTTGCACATCACATTGCACATCACGTTGCACATCGTTGCACATTGCACATCATCGTTGACTCTTCTTTTGAATGACGCTACGCAAAATTCAGGCAACGCTGTCAGAAGCATTGCAATATTCTCTTATCAGTATATGGAACATATGATGGATTAGCCGCTGGTGTAAGGGTGAGTATTCTTCACTGTGAATAAAGCTTTTTTTTTTTTTTTTTTTTTTTTTTTTTGCGAGCCTTTAGCCGTGGGCGTTTTTAATCATCGTAAATTAAGGAAAGAAATATAAACGCAAAAAGATCATTTACATGTCGACCTTCTTTTCATTATTTTCTAGAGATAGATAGATAGATTAAATTATTAAACAGACAGATAGAAAGAGAAAAGGGAAAGAAAGAGTGAGGGAGATAGAGAGAGATCGACAGAGAGAGAGAGAGAGAGAGAGAGAGAGAGAGAGAGAGAGAGAGAGAGAGAGAGAGAGAGAGAGATACGGACAGAGGAAAAGGCAGGGGGAGAAAAAAAAAAAAAAAAACTTTTCATAAAAGAATACACAAAATATTATTCCTCCCCACTACAAATGAAAAAGAAAGTACCACAGGAAAAAATGAATGCCAGAAAAAAAGGAATATGGTCGAGAGAAGGTGAAAAAAGGTAGAGGGGGAGGGAGAGGAAGAGAGAAAGAGAAAGGGAAAGAATGAGGGAAGAGGGAGAAAAAGAGGAAGGGAAGAGGGAAATGGAGAGGGAGAGGGAAAGGGGAGAAGGAAAGGGAGAGGAAGATAAAGGGGGAGAAGAAGAGGGAGGGAGAAGATTGAAGGGGATGACGATGAAGATATAGATGAAGATGATGAGAAAGAAAATAAGTAGAAGAAGAAGGAGGAGGGGGCGGAAGAGAAGAAAAGGAAAAGGAGGAGAAAATAGGGAGCAACTCCTACACCATTCTCAAACATCCCCCATCGCCCCCCCCCCCATCAGTTTCCTCCTCCTCCCCCCGACCCCCCTTGTTAGTTTCAGCGTTACAAATCTATCGCCGGATTCAAGTGGTGGGCTCCAGTAAAGCTAGAGTGACGTATTTGTTTGCATAGTTGACTTGTGGGAGCCTTGTTCCCTCGGCCACCCCTCCTCTCCCCTCCTTCCCAACCCCCATCCCTACTCTTCCTAACCCCTACCCCCTACTCTTCCCAACCCCTACCCCTACTCTTCTCTACCCCCAAGCTCCACTCCTCACAACCCCCCCCCCCTCCTTTTCCCTCTCCCTCTCCCTCTCCCTCTCCCTCTCCCTCTCCCTCCCCCTCCCCTTCTCCTTTCGGTGGAAATTGGCAGATACGATTGAAATATAGGTGGGAGAAACAGCCGGCGATGCGTGTGTTGTCTAAAGGGGATACGAGATATTGGTAAATGGGTGAGAAAGGAGGAAAGAGAGATGAGGGGGGGGGGGGGGAGGGGGGAGGATGGGAAAAGGTGGGGGGTGAGGGTTTAGTGGGGGGGGTGGGGAGGGCGGGGGAGGGGGAGGGTGAGGGTGAGAAAGGGAAATGGGAGAGATAACGAGAATGGAAAGGGAATTGGGATCATAAGTACAAATGTCCTTACATTTACGGCTGTGTGATGTAGATGCAGCAGGTTCGTCATTACGAGCTATGGGGTTGTGTGTGTGTGTGTGTGTGTGTGTGTGTGTGTGTGTGTGTGTGTATGTGTGTGTGTGTGTGTGTGTGTGTGTGTTTGTGTGTGTTTATGTGCTTGGTGGTGAAAATCTTCCCAAGCACACACACACACACACACACACACACACACACACACACACACACACACACACACACACACACACACACACACACACATCGTACCTATCCCCTTTTCCGAGCGTAATGACGCGCGTATCGCCATGCCTTATGCGTCTATGTATTCGTCGTGTGCTGAGTGTTCCCCGTTCGTGCCAAGAAGTTCGATGCTAACCTTCCCAAATTCTATCACCATCTCTTCTGCCTCATAAATTCCCAAAGAAAGAGGAGAGGGGGGATGATAAAAAACTCGGAAGAAATTCCCCCTCGTTCATCGTCAGAGCCAACATCAGCGCCGGGGAAGATGTCATATTCCAGCGCCATTGCCTAACACAATGGCGGGGAATACTGAAATGTAAAGCATAATTCCCCTTGAGTTCGGTCCGAGCGCTCGAGACCCATGTTAGGGTACGAGACGTTTTCCCGAAGCACCAGGCGCCTTGTTAGGGATAACGAGGAGGCGGCGGGCGTATGATCGGTATTGACTATAATCTTTTTTTTATCTCTCTCTCTCTCTCTCTCTCTATTTCTCTCTGACTTGGGAGTTTATTGCTGTGTTTTGTATAAACTCTTTTTCTCTGTCTGTCTATTCCTTTGTCTCATTTTCATTCTCTCTCTTACTCTCTCTCATTCTCTCTCTCTCTCTCTCTCTCTCTCTCTCTCTCTCTCTCTCTCTCTCTCTCTCTCTCTCATATTCTTCTAAACAACTTTACGCACTCACAGCAATAAAATACAACGATACGAATACCTCAGAGTCCAATCGCGTCAAACACAGTTCCCCGAATGTTGACTCCTTCCCCCCCCCCCCCCCCCCGCCCAGACCCAGGTAATCAATGCGCACACACACATCCGTTGCAACAGGCACCATTAATCTCGCAATCGACGAACCTTCAAGGAGAATACACGGCTAATCTCGCAGCCTTGACATCAGACCAAAATTAATCCAAGATATTCGACAGGGCAGACCACGAAAGCCTCTGGAAGATCCACTCACCCGTCAGCGAGCGAGTCTACGGTTTCCTTACGCCCTCTTTCAATTAAACGAACCCCCCTTATTAGCAAATAGTAAACAAATTATCTAGTTCGACTTCTAACTTCAATCTAGACTCCTGTTTCGGTCTTACCAGTCTAGTCTACAGATAACTCGTCCTTATTATCCGTTCAGTTAAGACGAACACGCAAGCACGTATGTATGTATCATACATCTATTTATGACAGACCTATAGTTCGTTCAACCACAGATAAGCCAACATAATGATCAGGTCAGGCAAACCAGACATGTGTGCTGGAAGGGGTTTGTGCTGTAGTGAACTTTTACTGAAGCGAATCTGCGCCTCGACTGGATAATTCATGAGGTATTCCAAAGCTTCTTGATATCAGACATGCCACGTCTTCCTGGAAATGCGTTATACATCCAAAAAAGAGACGATTCGCTCATTTTATTTATTTGCCTGGGTGTCTGACTGGCTTCTAATTATGTATATGTATGTAAGTATATACACACATACATACATTTATACATATATATATATATTTATATATATATACATATCATATATATATTATATTATATTATATATATATATATGTGTGTGTGTGTGGCATAAATGCATGCGCTGTCTTTATATAAGCCCGTTTATATTGTAGATACACATAAATAAATAAACATAATTCCAAGTCCTCATACATTATGTGACTAATGTATTCCTCTCCATATCATGGTCATCTTTATTCTGTTCATATTTCCCCTCTCCTCTTCTGCCACTTAACATAATCCTATTTCCTCTCTCTTTATACCTTGGCGTGTCCTCTCTTTTCTTCTTTCGCTTTCCAACACTTTCCTGTGTCTATATTCCCTCCCTTCCTTATTCTCTGTCCTCCATCCCTTCATTCACTAATGACACCTTTGTCTTCTGTGCCTTTCGCTATTTTTAATTATGTATGTTTTTTTTTCCTGTCTTCTTTTTCTCGCCTGTCATCATTTTGTGTAAATCATCAAGTTATATTTTCCTCCTGCTTTTCTTCCCTGTTTTTATCTCTCTCTTTCTCTTACTCTGCCGGGTCCCTTCTTTTAGAATTTCTCTTCTGATTTCCAGCCTCTTCTTTCTTTTCATCCTCCCTTACCTTCACTTTTTTTGTCCCTC
>BOPN01000974.1:125000-130000 GCA_017312705.2 Penaeus japonicus
ACAAAGCAAATTTAGCAAATGCCTTATCGGTCTCCCAGTTACGTCTATACAAGCGGTGAATGAAAAATAAATAAATCAATAAATAAAAATAAATAAATAAAAAAGAGGCACAAATAAACGACCCCCTCAAAAAAAAAACAAAAAAAAACGAACAAATAAAATGTTACGAGACAGAGTTCCAGATGACTGGGGGCCATTTTCCTTTTTTTTTCTACCCTTGCAGTGGTTCGAATAAGTTTCCTAATGATGTAGTTTTCCTCTTGCAGAAGGCAATAAACAATGTCTCTTGTAACTCCCTTTTGATGCTGACTTATAATGCGCTGGATATACTGTTTGTGTGAATTGAATCGATTCGTCGATGGTTAGATATATAGAGATATGTTCCATGATATGGTCGTCATCTGAACATACTTCGACTTGTCTCCTATTTCCTTTTTCTCTATTTATTTCTCTATTTTTTTTCTCTTTATATTTCATGTTCATCTTACTTATTTTTCACGTTAATTCCAACTTCTAATTTCCTTCTTTACCATTTTTTAAAATCATTTTCTCCCTCTCCCTCTCCCTTTCCCTCCCTCCTTTCGCACCTTCCTTCCCTCCTTCTCTCTTTTCGCTCCCCTCCTTCTACCTCTTCCCTCTTCCTCTCCCCTCCCCTCCTTCTCCCTAACCCCCTTCTCCTCCTCCCTCCCCTCCCCTCCATCTCCCTCTCTTCCCCTCCCCTCACTCCATCCTCTCTCTCCCCTGTTGTCACCCCTTTTCTCCCTCTCCTTCTCCCTTATTCCCCCATCCCCTTCTTCCTTCCCTCCCTCTCGCCCTCTCCCTCCCCCTCAACTCCTCTCGCCCTCCCCCCCCCCCCTCAACCCCTCAACTCCGCTCGTTCCTTCTCCTTCCCCCCTCCTCACTTATTTTTCACGTTAATTCCAACTTCTAATTTCCTTCTTTACCATTTTTTAAAATCATTTTCTCCCTCTCCCTCTCCCTCCCCTCTCTTCTCCCTAGAAGCAAAAAAGCGAACATCGCGACCAAACTTTACTCTACGGACCAGTGACTCCATCTTTCAAGATTCTCTGTAGACTCGGACATACCTGTAAGAAGAAGAAAAAGAGATTAGTGATATGCTGTGTTAAAGGTGAAGATCGTAAACATACATCTGATACTTATCGCTTGGGCAGCATCTTGAGCATGTATGATAAAAGAAATGTTATCCTTGTGAATGGCTCTGTTACAAATATTTTTCTTTTTACTTTCGTTGTTATTACTGTTCGTGGTAGTACGTTTGTTTTTGGTTTTTGTTTTTTGCGTTATGATCCACTTTCATTATCTTCATCAATAGTATCATCAATTGAAGTGCAACAATCATAATTGCAAAGGTAGGACTATAATTGTCATAATCATTATCATACTTATATCATTAACATTACCATACTCATCCTTAGCGTTTCCTTTATCACCACCACCTATCACCATAGCCCACACCATCACAAACATCACCATCACTACATCTACATGTCAACATACCATCCCCCTCACAATACCGACTCGTCCCTGTCCATGAATGCAATCCCTTCCACCCTATTTTATTCACCAAATGCATCCATCCCAACGATCCGAATCCGGCATTGCGTGCGAGACAACATAATTACTGCGTGTGATCAGTCTCGCTTTCCTATCCACCACCTGCTGACACCCCCATTACCATTACCATTACCCTTCATTACCATTACCGCGACATAACCCTCACCCGAATATTATAATAGCATGCTGATCGCGCGCCGGTCGTCAGATAACAACAAGGTGTTCGTTCGTTCGTAGCCCCGGGCTATTTGGACCATCCTGCGCCCATCCCCCGTTAGTATGAAAATGCGCTCAGATCAGTGTGAGAGCGGGGGCAGAAAAAGGGGGGGATCCTTATTATGTAACCAGCGGCAGAGTGAAAAGGACACAGCAAGCGGACAACAAGCACAGCGGTAAAAGTGCTTGAGGATCACATCCACAGGAAAAAAAAAAAAAAACGTAACAATAAGCAGGTGCAATTGATACAACTTGTAATGGGGAAATGGACTAAACAAAGCGAGGAAAAGGAGGGAAGCAGGAAAGGAAGGAGAGGGGGAGAAGAAGAAGGGTTAATAGGAAAAGAGGGGAGGGGGTTGAGGGTGAGTAAGAAGGGGGGGCTAGGGGAAAGGGGAGCGGGAGGGTTAGGAGGAGGAGGACGAGGATATGAAGAAGACAATGGCGAAAAAGGAGGAGAGCGAGAAATAGGGAAAGAAAAAGAAAAACAAAGTAAGGAAGAAGAGATAGAGGAGAAGAGAGATTAGGAAGATGAGACAAAAAAGAAGAAAAACAAAAAGGGAAAAAGAGGATTAAAAATAATCAGCAGAAAGACAAAGAGAGAGAGAGAAAAAAAAAAACAAGACCTACAAAGAAAAATAAAAGAGGAAACGCAAAGAAAACAAACAAAACCAAAAATACGGAGAGACAAAAACACAAACAATAAAAAGACAAAAAAAAAAAAAAAAAAAAAAAAAAAAAAAAAAAAAAAACATAAGATAAAACAGCATCCGATGAGGATGACGATAATAGCGCGAACAGCCCCGGAATGTGTAATAAGCGGGGCTCTGCTGACCAGCCCAATAACAAGGGTCATGACGGCGCCTCAAATAATTCCCAACGACAGCAGGTGAAAACAATACCCCATCCCGGAGACACGTTGCGAGGCCCAGGCGCAATAATCACCGCGACAAAACCGCACATTGTGTCCGCTCTCGCACGTGCTTTGCGATGAGAGATGGGGGGGGAGAGGGGAGGGGTAGGGGGTATTGAGGAAATGGAGAGGGGAGCGGGTTGGGAGGAAAGGGAAGGGAGAGGGGAGGGGGGGGAGGAAAGGGAAGGAAGAGGGGAGGGGTAGGGGGTAGGGAGGAAAGGGAGAAAGGGGGAAGGGGGAGGGGGTTGGGAGGAAAGGGAGAAAGAGGAGGGGTAGGGGGTAGGGAGGAAAGGGAAGGGAGAGGGGAGGGGGTTGGGAGGAAAGGGAGAAAGGGGGAAGGGGGAGGGGGTTGGGAGGAAAGGGAGGAAGAGGGATAGGGAGGAAAGGGGATAGGGGAGGGGGGAGGAAAGGGAGAAAGGGAAGGGGATAGAGAGGAGGAGGTAGAGGGGGGAAGGGGAGGAGGATGTGGAATGGAGGGGAGGAAGGGGTGGAGGGGGAGGAGAAGGGTGGAGGATGAGGAGGGGGAGGTGGGGAGTGGAGGATGGGGAAGAGGATTGGAAGGGGGGAGGAGAAAGAGGAGGAGGAGGAAGAGGAAAGGGGATTAGAAGGAGAAAGAGGAGGAGGAAGGCGGATCGGGGAAAGGGAAGAGAGAGAAAGAGAGTGAGAATGAGAAAGAGAGAGAAATAACAACGACGAACCTCAAAAAAATAAAACAAACAAACAAACAAACACAAAACCAAAAACTCAAACAAACAAAACAAACAGACACTACACAGTCAGAACCCCCCCCCCCCCTCTTTAAAAAAAAAAAAAAAAAGAGAGGAGATAATGGGATAAGAAAAAAGTCTTAACAACATCGATAAGAAGGGTCTTAGTTAAAGAGAAGCGTCTGTGGCGACTTGTTTGTTTCCTTCTTTCCTCTTTGTTTCATTCTCTAGTCTTTGTTTAATTCTTCCATTTGATTCTTCGGCATCATCACCACCATCATCCTTATCATCATCTTCATTGAGATTAAAACATCATCACTTTCATCATCATCTTTATCTTTTACCATCATTGTCATCATAAAAAGCAACATCATCACTATCACCATTACCACCATCCTCTTATCTTCTTCTTCTTATTCTCCTCCTTCTCCTCCTCCTCCTCCTCCTCCTCCTCCTCATCATCATCATCATCATCATCATCATCATCATCCTCATCCTCATCATCATCCTCCTCCTCCTCCTCATCATCATCATCATCATCATCATCATCATCATCATCATTTTCATCACCACTATCATCATCATTACCACCATCACCACCTCTCTATTCCCCATCTTCCTCTTCCTTCTACATCATCACCTCCCCTGCCTCTTCTCCTCTCCGTCTCCCTTTTTTCTTCCTGCAACAAACCCTTCCAAAGGCCACGTCTTCTTGACCAAGAAAATTCACTCACAAAAAGGGAAAAGAAAAGGGGAGGTAGAGGAGGAGAAAAAGAAGAAGAAGGAGGAGGAGGAGGAGGAGGAGGAGGAGGAGGAGGAGGAGGAGGAGGAGGAGGAGGAGGAGGAGAAGAAGGAGGAGGATGAGGGGAGGAAGAGGAGGAGGTGGAGGAAGAAGAAAAGAAGAAGAGGAGAGGGATGAAGACAAAATGAAGACGAAAAGAAGGAGGGGGAGGATGAAGAGGAGGACGAAGAGGATAAATAAGAAGAGGAAGAAGATGAAAATGAAGACAAGAAGATAATGCCGAAGAAGAAAACACAAGGAAAAAAAAAGAACAAGAAAAGATGGCAACTGCAAGACAAAAGGCGATCGTTCTCCTGCCCCGAGCGCCAAGGGTTTCCACACACTGTTTTTTTTTTTTTTTTTTTTTCTTCATCTGAAGTGAATAGACGCAGGGCAGTTGCTGAGTCTTGGACTGGCGGAGGATTTTCGAAGTTTAGAAATAGGATTTTCTCAATGACTAGGATTTTCTGAACTGTGATCATGCATGCATGATCTGAATATGAGTAATTATGATTTTTTTCTTTTTTTCTATGACCTCCCCCCCCCCCTTTTGAAAATCAGTATATATGACCAATGTTACTTTGTTTGTTTTTTTCTCCGACGGAATTGTTTATTCCGATCATTTCGTTTTTTTTTTCTGATACTTATTAGGATAAAGATACGATTTATCAAACTGTTTTGTTCTTTATAATGGCGAAGGATAAAAAAAATAATAATAACAGATTTTTAAAAAATGATAGGAAGAGAGAAATATACCGAGAAAAAAAAAAAAAAAAAAAAAGGGAGTCTTCACTCTAATGATCTAATCACC
>BOPN01000974.1:135000-140000 GCA_017312705.2 Penaeus japonicus
AGAAGGGAAGAAAGAAAGAAAGACAGAAAAAGAGCGAAAAAGACAGAAAGAGCGAGAGAGAATAATAATCCCCCTAATATCAAAGAGGAATAATCAATAAAGATCATGTAAGGGCGACATTTAAGAACAGTCCTAGTATACCTCAAAATGGACACCTCGTTTGCATACAGACAGTAGGATAATTCCCGCAAGTATATTCCTGTGACATATTAACATTAATTATGCAGGAATGCTGGTGATGACGCAATAATGTGGTTTATTGGTGGGGGCACTGCAGGCGTGTAATAAGAGGGGGGAGGGGAGAGGGGGAAGAGGAGAAGGGGAGGAGTTAAACTTGGAGAGATATGTGTGTATAGCATCTGGACTTTCTGTATGTTTTAGTGTAGCAAATCTTAGTATTGAAAGTTATCTACAATATTATTAATGATGATTATAATAACAATTAAACTGATAATGCTGACGATGATGATAGTAATAGAAATAGTAATGGTAGAACTGCCTCTTGTAACAACAATGTCAACATATTTCATGTGCCAATAATATATATAAACGATAAAAACAATGATAATAAGAACACACACACACACACACACACACACAGTAATAAATAAACCTTATGATTAGTAGACTATTATATCAGTGCTTATACCTCAGCGCAAACTAATCACACACACACACACACACAAACACACACACACACACACACACATACACACGCATACACGCACACACGCGCGCGCACACACACACACGCGCGCACGCACACACACACACACACACACACACACACACACACACACACACACACACACACACACACACACACACAAACACAAACACTAGACAGGGACTCAACTGAAGATTTATCTGGGATGTCGCGGCTAATCAGATAAAACACACACACACACACACACACACACACACACACACACACACACACACACACACACACATACATTTTTTTTTTTATCCCGCCTTGCTTTGTTAAACTTAAATGTTTCCAGCAGCACATCCTCCTTGTGCTCACATCGCTTAATATTCCATTTATTCCGTATTCATGCTACAAAGACGAAAGATAATCATCAAATCCAGAGAACATAAACAGTCCAGATATTTAAAAAAAAAGTATTAAATACATTCACCGTGTTTTCTCACAACAAGAATCAAAACACAAATCTCTAAACATTTTCTCGATTCCTGAATAAACTCGTAAAACAAATTTTCGTTCTCTTCAAAGAAAAAGAAAAAAGAAAAGAAAAAAATCAGATCGGACAATGTTCACTTCAATAATAATTCTGTGATGATAATTCTGTGACAATAATTCAAATAATAATTTCATGAAAAAAAGTTAACTGTGGCAGTTTTCTATTCTGAATATTTACACACAAAAGGAATAACTTATCACATGTAAGATTTTACGATAAATAAGAAATATTGAAAAATGGATTTGCAAAAAGGAATGTATGTGGTTCTTGTCTTTTTGTTTATTGAAGAGTAAATATAGTTTGTAAATCATAGTGTAGAAGTAAAATCTACTTACAAAAGGACACGAAAATTAAGTTGAAAAAATATAAGAGGAAAATTATGGTAATTAATATCAACTATTAACTAAAACAAAATGATCATTATAATCTAACTTTATGACTTATCCCAATGTAGATCATTCTATTACTCTTCAGGTAATGAGGAAATAATTCAGTTGGTTTCAGGAAATACAAATCATGAATGTCTTGTCAACAGAAATACAGTTCATCATTATACTTGTCTATAATTAAGGCGATGGAAGGCACTTATTTTGATCTGCCAGTTTTATATTTTCCGTTTGATTCTCTTTCTGCCTGTCTGCTCTTTTCTCTCTCTCTCTCTCTCTCTCTCTCTCTCTCTCTCTCTCTCTCTCTCTCTCTCTCTCTCTCTCTCTCTCTCTCTCACACACACACACACACACACACACACACACACACACACACACACACACACACAAACCTTGCAACAAAACATTAAACAAAACTTTATTTTCGGTGACCACTGAACACGCTACATGTCGCACCGGTAATGCCGTTGATATATTTGCATAAGCGAACATGTATATTGATATTTCACCCTGTTCGTTCTCGTCGCCACATCAATATCTTCTTTTTTAGCGTTGCCTGTCATTTATTGTGCTGTTTGTGTATTGATGTTTCGGAATCCATATCACGGTGATTGGGATTTTTGTTTCTTTTATCTATATTTCTTTTTTTTTACATTCAATTCCGTTTGATCATGACTTTTTACACAATTGTATTCGAGTCATTGAATTCAAAAATAGAAATTAATAATCATATATATAAATAAATAAATAATATATATATATATATATATATATATATATATATATATATATATATATATATATATATATATATATGTGTGTGTGTGTGTGTGTGTGTGTGTGTGTGTGTGTGTGTGTATGTAATGTATATGTATGTATATATATATATATATATATATATATATATATATATATATATATATATATATATGTGTGTGTGTGTGTGTGTGTGTGTGTGTGTGTGTGTGTGTGTGTGTGTGTGTGTGTGTGTGTATGCGTGTGCGTGTGTGTGCGTGTGTGTGTGTGTGTGTGTGTGTGTGTGTGTGTGTGTGTGTGTGTGTGTGTGTGTGTGTGTGTGTGTGTGTGTGTGTGTGTGTGTGTGTGTGTGTCTATATATATACACACACTTCAGAATATCTCTTAATATTTCTTTGTCTCAACTAGTGAATCTGACACCAATTTATCTTCTATCTAATCAGAGTAAAAAGCTTCTATATTGTGAAATCGCCCGTCATGTTCTACCGAACGGAAAGTCAATCTGTTTTATCTTCAAAGGCTAATTCATTTCTGACAAAGATTCAAAACCAAACGTTCTCGTCAAAAGTTCAAATGAGACAATCAAATTTTTCATTTTTTATTTTCTACAATACAAATACAGAAACTGAAAAATAGAGAAATATTTATGCCAAATCTAAATGAGATATTTTCCCGCCAAATCTAAACGAGGAATTTTCCCGCCAAACCTAAACGAGAAATTTTCCCGCTAAATCTTATAAAAAAAGAAATTTCTCACCCAATTTCGGCCTTCGTACGTCCAACCAGGAGTACAAGCGTACGAATAAAGATTCACCATTACTTTTTTTTTCGTAACAAAACTAAACGAGGACGTGGACTAGACAGAATAGATAAACGTCTCCATGGTTACCCCTTTAGTAAATCGCAGTAATAAAATGGAATGACATTTGCTACGCTCGTTTCCCATCGATTTGTTCAAGGAGACGCTTTCAATGTTTTCATTTTAATTTTCTCCGAGGAATATATACTTCTATGAGTAAAAGATCATATTTTTTAGAATTGAATTGCCCATTTAGATCCAGAAATAACATTGAAATTCGAAATACGTTCTTTTTTTGTTCGGTTTCATTTCAATTATGTTTCCACTGTATGTGTACAGATGCAGAGGGTAACACAATTACACACATAAACTCTCACTTTCACTTTCACTTTCACTTTCACTTTCACTCTCACTTTCACTCTCACTCTCTCACACTCTCTCTCACTCTCACTCTCTCACTCTCACTCTCACTCTCACTCTCACACACATATACTGACAGTCATCCATAAGTGAACATACTTCACATCAGCACACAAAAACACGATAAATGCATTACCCTGTATTGCGACTATAAAAAAAAAGGAAAAAGAGAGAGAAAATAAAATAAAATAAAATAAAAATTGAAAGAATAAATGAAATCGAGGTTACAAAACACAAAGAACAGAGAATTACATATGACTCTAATCCGTAAGTTCGCCCCCCCCCGCACCCCTCCTCTTCAATGCCCCCCACCCCCTCGCCCATGAGAGAGAGACAGAAAAAAGAAATCAAAAGACTTATTTCCGTGCGTATCTCCCCCTCCCCCTTCCACACCTCCCTTCCCCTTATTCTCTCCTTTCCCTTTTCCACCACCCCTTTTTCCCCTCTCCTCAACCTCCCCCCTTCTTCCCTTTATTCCCTAAATCCCCCTTCCTTTCATCCCTTTCCCCTTCCCTATCCCTCAACCTCTCCCGTTCCCCTCATCCTCCATCCCCTTTCCTTTCATCCCTTTCCTTCAACTTCCCCTCCCCCTCAATCCCCATCCACCAACTATCCCCCTCCCCTCCCCCTCAATCCCCATCCACCAACTATCCCCCTCCCCTATCCCTCTACCTCCCCTCCCCCCTTCCCCTTCGATGCACTGCCAACACGAACATCAATAAATGACACAAAATCTGAGGGCATACTTTCAGCGTAAGGGGAAGGGGGGAGGGGGAGGGAAAGGGTGGTGGCTACGCTATCCTCCCCCCCCCCTCCCCTATCTTCACATTTTTTTTATCTGTCTTTCTTTTTTTCAGATCTTTCAAATGCTGTTTTTGCCAATCCACGTAAAACTGCCTCGTATCTGAAACTGCAAAAGTCTAACTGACCATTTTGTTCTCTCTCTCTCTCCCTCTCTTTCTGTCTGCCTTTCTCTGCCTCTCTATTTTCTCTCCTGCTCTAGCTTTCACTCTTTCGCTTTTTCTCTCTCTTTTCTCTCCTGCTCTAGCCTTCACTCTTTCGCTCTTTCTTTCTCTTTCACGAGAGAGAGTAACAGATACAGACAGACAGACAGAGCGACAGACAGACAGAGAAAGTGAGAACAAGAAAAAGATAACGCTAAGAGAGAAAAAAAGAATATATATATATATATATATATATTGTTACCCGTATTCTTCATGGACTCACATAACTTCCCCGTTTTAAATCCCTCAACATGTTACCTACCTGTTTCATTGCAGGAATAAAGTCGTCGAGAAAGAAATTAGAGTTTAATATGTCTCTTTATTCCGGATAACAGTGCCGTGTTTTCGTGGGCGGACAGTGTAAATTGTATATGGTGGGCGTGATTTCATTTCATTTCTAGATTCTAGTTGCCGATATCAAGGTGTATCG
>BOPN01000974.1:142500-145000 GCA_017312705.2 Penaeus japonicus
TGTATTATTATGCATATTCTCCCCCTATGTAGCTCCTCTTCTTCCCCTCCCCCCATCCCCTCCTCCCCCTCTATCTTTCCATCTCCTCTGGCTCTTTCATTATCTATGCAGGAATTCATTATCAATGCAGTGTTGTATGCACTCTATTCTACGTTCTCGCTCGCCCTCTCTCGCTCGCTCTCGCTCTCGCTCTCTCTCTCGCTCTCTCTCTCGCTCTCTCTCTCTCTCGCTCTCGCTCTCTCGCTCTCTCTCTCGCTCTCGCTCTCGCTCTCTCTCTCTCTCTCGCTCTCGCTCTCTCGCTCGCTCTCTCTCTCTTGCTCGCTCTCTCTCTCTCTCGCTCTTCTCTCCCCTCTCTCGCTCTGTCTAGTACTTTTTGTTTTTTCTTTCTTTCTCTTTCACTTTGTTTCTCTTTTTCTCGCATACAAACTCACACATCCTCACACTCACACACGCGCACATTCACACACTCACACACTTACAAACTCACACACGCGCACACTCACATATCATTCACACACTCGCACACTCACACTCGCATGAATTCCGAGGAAATCCCTCGTGGGCGTTCGAAAGTGGGCGCGGGTGGGAGTATATATTACTCTAAGGATGTATCGTATTATGGATGCCTCCGGGCGAAAGTTGTGTGGGCGGACCAGAGGGAGGAGAGGGAAGAGGGGGAGGAGAGGGAAGAGGGAAAGGGGAGAAGGAAGAGGGGAAGGGGAGAAGGAAGAGGGGGAGGGAGGAGGGAAGAGGGGGAGGGGGGAGGGAGAAGAAGAGGGGAGAAGGAAGAGGGAGAGGGGGAGGGAAGAAGGAAGAGGGGTAGGGGAAAGTAGAGAGGGAGAAGGAGAGGGAGAGGGAGAGCGAGCGAGCGAGCGAGAGAGAGAGAGAGAGAGAGAGAGAGAGAGAGAGAGAGAGAGAGAGAGAGAGAGAGAGAGAGAGAGAGAGAGAGGGAGGGAGGGGGAGGGGGGGGGGGGGGAGGGAGGAAGGA
This sequence comes from Penaeus japonicus, assembly GCA_017312705.2. Taxonomy (NCBI): domain Eukaryota; kingdom Metazoa; phylum Arthropoda; class Malacostraca; order Decapoda; family Penaeidae; genus Penaeus; species Penaeus japonicus. The sequence continues at coordinate 143,489 of BOPN01000974.1, forward strand.
GGGAGAGAGAGAAAGCCAAGAGAGGAGATGAAAAAAGTCAGAAACGAAAGAATAATATAAACAGCACATCACTCAATATTCCTATTACTCCAACACAACCACCTTCAACCATCAACCAACCATCCATCCAGCTAACCACACGACCAGCAAAGACATCATCCCCCCCCCCCCCCCTCCCTCCCTCCCTCCCACCCCTCCCTCCACCCCCACCCCTCCCACCACCCCCGCCACCCCGTTCGTTAATCACCCAAAATCCCTTCACAAGAAGCGTTCGAAAAGTTTACCAAAGGGACTGATGGCGAAGGAGAAACGAGGGAAGGTTCGTTGTCATCATGAGATCTGGGCGGGAAGAAAGGTCTCTTCTCGCCCTCTCGCCTTCTTCTTCTCTTCCCCCCCCCCTTTTTTTTTTTCTTTTCGCTTCTCTTATTCCCTCTCTTCCCTTCTTCTTGTTTTTCTTTTATTTTTTTCCTACTTTTTTTTTTCTTCTTCTTCCTCTTCTTCTTGTTATTTTTTTCCCGTTTTTTTTTTCTTTCTATTCCTTAATGTTTTTTTCCTTTGTCGTTTATTGTTTTCTTCTTTTTATGCTTCCTTTCCCTTTTCCTTATGATCCATGGGTCTTCCTATTTCTCTTTCGCCATTTCCTTTGGCTACTTCCGTTCCATATCATCATTCCCTTTCTCCTATTCCTTTCTCCCCTTTTCCTCTCGTTCTCTTGCTTTTCCTCTTTCTCCTCTATCCCTTCCTCCCTTTCCTCCTAATCCGGTTCTTTCTTTTCCTATTATTCCCCTTCTTTTTTTTTTACCACGTCCCAATCCTCTGTCTCATTTTCCTATTTCAGTCCTTGTTATCTTTTCACTTCATTTACTCCTTCTTTTCATAATTATCATTTTTATTATCATTATCATTATATTCATTTTCCTTCTTTTTAATTTTCCTCTTCTCTATCTCCTTCCCCTCCTCCTCTTCTTTCTCCTTCTCCCCCCTCTTCTTGCTTTTCCTCCTCTCCCCTCTTCTTCCTCCTTCATACCTCTTCCATCTCTTCCTCCTCCACTATTTCTTTCTCCTCCCCCTCTTCCTCTACCTCTATCTCCACCTCCTCCTCTTCCTCCCTTCCTTCCCTCCCTTTCCGGCGAGACGTTTCACCCTAAAAATTTGAATTATGCGCTTTCTTCAGAACCCTCCCGCCAAATTTTGAAAACACAATGGCGGCATCTATCCCATAGACTTTGGCGCGAAAACGTTATTATTGCTCGCGTGTCTCTTGCGAAACTTATCCGTCTCCCGTTGCATTTTGTAGCTATTGGCAATCACGGGAGATGAATGCAACCAAATATTGGCAGTTGGAGATGATACACAAAAGCGCCGGGTTGGCAAGCCTGAGCTAAGAAGGTACGGGAAAAAAATGTTGGTAGCTCTGTATTACAAGCGGCATGCTGACGGTCGTCTACTGCGTTTTCTTTTTTATCGGTTTTCGTTTCCGATATTTCGAAGAATATTTTCTCTCCGGCCATA
>BOPN01000974.1:167500-170000 GCA_017312705.2 Penaeus japonicus
GGTGCTCGCTCGCTCGCTCGTTCGCTCAGTCGTTCAGTCGTTCACTTGCTGGCGCTCTCTTTCTCTTATCATTTTTGTCGTTTTTTTTTTCTTTCTTTCCTTCTTTCTGTCTCTCTCTCGTCTTTTCTTTCTTCTATCTATTCTCTCTTTTTGTCTGTTGTCTCTTCTTTCTCTATCTATTTTGTCTTTCTGCCTGTTGTCTTTTCTCTCTCTATTTATTCTCTCTTTCTGCCTCTCGTCTTTTCTTTCTCTATTTATTTTTTCTTATTGCCTCTCGTCTTTTCTTTCTCTATTTATTTTTTCTTATTGCCTCCCGTCTCTTTTTTATCTATTCATTTATCTATTATTTCTCTTTCTTTCTCTTTTTTTTCTTTCTTTCTTTCTTTCTCTTTCTTTCTTTATTTCTTTCTCTCTCTCTCTCTCTCTCTCTCTCTCTCTCTCTCTCTCTCTCTCTCTCTCTCTCTCTCTCTCTCTCTCTCTCTCTCTCTCTCTCTCTCTCTCTTTCCTTCAATGTCATTCCTAGTCTTGCCTCCTGTTTAAAACGGTCTGTATTTGATTCATCTACATAGTTTTCTTCCCTTTCTGTATATTTTTTCTTTCTTTCTTTTCTTTCTGTTTACGTCTTTCACCTTTTATTTGCTTCTTCCACTTCCTTCCTCTCACTTTCCCCTCCCCTGTTCGGTGTGAGTCAAAACACACCTCGGTTGGCTGTTGGTAATCATCTCACTCCCCTCTTTCCACCTTCCTCCTAACTCCTTCTTATCTTTCGTTCCCCTTCTTCGGTATATTCTCTTCCTCTTGCCCCTAGTCTCCCCTCCCCCAACCTCCCTACCACCTCTCCATTTGAACTTTCTTTCTATCGGTCTCATTATTCTTTCATAATCAGGTTTCGGGTCTGAGACCAAAACTGTACCAATGCTTAGACCAATTCATTTTGTTTGCTGTGTCGTCTAGGCATCTTCCGGCCATAGGCGAGCCATCGTCAGACGCATCTTCGAGGAGGCATTGTTCACGTAACGGCCGAGGTATTCTGCAAGTTGACCTGCTAATGCATTCTAATCGTCGCTGCACAGGTATCACCCAGACACAGACACTGCCCAGACATCGCGCCGCGTACACCCAAGTCTAGGAGACTCGGTACGACTGCATACCGAAAGTAGTACATCTCACAAACAGCATCCTAAAGTTCACATTCTTCAGTTAGAACAGAGTCCGGAGATCAGTACCCCCCCCTACCCCCCGCATAGCACACGTACTCCCTGGGCAATATCCTCGGCATCTGGGGTCTGGGTACAAAGGGCAATGCAGGGATAAGACACAGGTATTATCCAGGCAATATCCCAGGCATGACCCGCCCACTTCCGCTTGCCAGTAAACTGTTGTGGTTTCCTTCTTTGGAATTCTGGGGTTAGAGCAGGGTTCTGACGGCCACGTTCATTAATCAAGAGGGTTTAGGGATGGGGAAAGGGTGAGAGAAGAGGTATGAGGAAGGGAGGAAGGAGAGGTGATAGCGGCAAAGGGAAGGGGAAAGGGCGAGGTAAATGGCGTAAGAAAGGGGATGAGAAAGAAGGAGAGAAGAGAAGAAGTGAGGAGGGTTAAGGGGAGAGGAAGCAGAAGGGGAAGAGGTTTAAAAAAATTGGAAAGGCGCAAGAGGAATGGGAGAGGAGAAAGAGGAATGGAAAAGGAGAAAGGAAAAAGGGGAAAGAGATAGGAAAGGGAAAAGGCGAAAGAAAAAGATGAGGGTGAAGTGGATAAGAAGGAAGAAGAAAAAGGCAAAAAAGAGTGATAGAGTATGATTTTTAATAGAAAAAAAATATTCTAAAAATGCGTCAAAAAGAGAGGGTCTAAAGAGGAACATAAAAAAGGGTCAGCGTATTTAAACAAGTAAAAAGATTTTTTTTTTTTTTTTTTGTACCAAACGTCAGTGAAATGACGCTGAAACGAACACGAAAGTACCACTAAATAAATAAATAAATAAAATGATCATAAACAAACGAAAAAAATAATAATAATACAAACAAAAGATAAAGAGACACACCGAAAATAAAAACATCAACAGCAATCCATAAAAAAATGACGATAATCAACCAAGAGAACCTAACCAAATAGCCCCTATCACCAAGAAGCAAGCAGCTGCCGCTTCATTCCTTCATGAGGCAATGTTAACCGCGTGCCAGCAGAGACGACAACCACGACCCCCGCCACGACTTATACATCTATCAGTAAGACCCACTTCGATCGGATCGTCTGGGGCAAATAGTCGTCTAAGGTAGTTGTGGTCAAGAGGTCGTGGCATTCAGCAGGGAGGGAGAGGAGGCGGTTGGAAGAGGAAGGAGGGAGGAGGGAGGAGGGAGGAGGGTGGAGGGAGGAGGGAGGATGGGTGGAGGGAGGGGGGATGGGTGGAGGGAGGGGGGATGGGTGGAGGGAGGAGGGAGGAGGAGGAGAGGGAGGAGGAGGAGAGGGAGGAGGAAGGAGGGAGGAGGGGGGTGACAAGATGAAG
>BOPN01000974.1:225000-235000 GCA_017312705.2 Penaeus japonicus
CATATTCAATCTCCCTGTGTCTTTTTCCCCTACTCATCCATTTCTTCTCCTTCTTCATCTTCTTTCTCTGTTTTCTTTTTCTTCTTCCTCCTCCATCCTCCTCCTCCTCCATCCTCCTCCTCCTCCTCCTCCCTCCTCCTCCTCCCCCTCCTCCTCCTCCTCCTCCTCCTCCTCCTCCTCCTCCTCCTCCTCCTCCTCCTCCTCCTCCTCCTCCTCCTCCTCCTCCTCCTCCTCTTCCTCCTCCTCCTCCTCTTCCTCCTCCTCCTCCTCTTCTCCTCCTCTTCCCCCGTCCCCCTATCCTCCCCCTCCCCCTCCCCTCCCGTCCTTCCTTCCTTCCTTCCTTCCTCCTTCCAAAGCGAAAGCAGAAGGAAAAAAACAAACAAGCAAACATCGGGAGAGATCAATTTACAAAAAAAAATTCTTTCTTGTAACAACAATACTTCTTACAGCTCAACTTACTATTAAAGAAGAAGAACCAAAAAAACGAAAGAAAGAAGAAGAAAAAAATATATATACAAAAAGAAAAAATAGAAATTAAGTAAAAGGGAAAAAAAAATAATTTGCAAGTTCACCTCACTTATGCAATTGCACTGGTCTCCCCTGCGCTTGATAAATGATTAAGCAAACATTAATATGATTCTGAGGAGAAAAAAATAATATACTCCAAAATTGGGAAAGGAAGAATTTGAAAGAAAGAAAGAAAAAAATAGATGAAAAACGAATAGATATCATGTTCGTTTTTTTGGTCATCCGTTTTCAATTCATTATTCAAACATCTTTCTTTTTTTTGGTGGGAGGGGGGGGAGGGAGTGAAGGGTGGGTGAGGGAGTTAATTATTCACTTTGTTTGCACACACACCAAGGACATGAATGAATCGCTGAGTCATGGAGGCTGACTGAGATTGGACTGGGACTTGTAATGATATCTCAGGCTGTAAGAACATTTCGTCTTGTTCTTGTTCTTCTTAATCTGTTTCTTTTAGTTTATCTTGTCTTCCTTGTTCGTTTGCTTTTGTTTTCTTTCTTTCTTTCTTTTCTTATCTTCCTTGTTCGTTTGCTTTTGTTTTCTTTCTTTTTTTATCTTATCTTCCTTGTTCTTTTGCTTTTGTTTGCTTTCTTTTTTTTATCTTATTTTCCTTGTTCGTTTGCTTTTGTTTTCTTTCTTTTTTTTATCTTATCTTCCTTGTTCGTTTTCTTTTTTTTTCTTTTTTTATCTAACTTAAATTCTTTCATCCTATCTATTTCTATTTATTTTCCTCGTTCCTTCTTTATTTATCTAACTAATTTTCTAATCATCTTAATTTTCTACTGTTCTTAAGTTGTAATCTTCCTCTCTTTCTATCTTTGCCTTCCCTAATTCTTCTATCTGTCCCTCTCTTTCTCCTTCTCCCTCCCTCCTATTATATTTATTCTATCAAAATATCTCCTGACTTCTTTTGGCAATACCATCACAACTGCAATAATAAGCAATGGCACTGTCGTTAGCATTATCATCGTAATCCTATCTCTTTCCTCCTTCGCACATTGTGTCTCCTTCTTCTTCTTCCCTTCCCTTTCTCTCTCTTTTCTCTTTGCCTCTCTCTCTCTCTTTTTTCTTTCTTTCTCTCTTTCTCTCTCTGTGTCCCTCTTACTCTCTCTCTCTCTCATTCATTCTTTCTTTCTTTCTCTCTCTCTCATTCTCTCTTTCTCTCTCCCTCTCTCTTTCTCTCTCTGTCCCTCTTACTCTTTCTCTCTCTCTCTTCCTCATTCTTCTTCCCTCTTCTCTCTGAGAGTCTGCCTGTTTCCTTGTCATATTTGCATGTCTGGCCTCATACTGGCTTCTCTGCCTTTCTGACTGCGCAATAACCCAGCGTATTTGTTTGCGCACATACACGCACACGCACACACTCACACACACACACTCGCACACACACACACACACACACACACACACACACACACACCACACCTACGCCTACACAAAGAGGACAAGAGGAAAGAGTGGGGGGGGGGGCACTGAATTTCTCCCCTCACGTTACATTAGGAAATATAAAAGGAATGTAATATATCCTATTGAATGTGTTAGTCTTCCTAGCATGCCATGTTGAGTGCAACAGGTCGTTACGATGATATGCATATTTTGTGTTTTGTGAAGAACTGTCAATAATCATTTTTATTTTATGTTTTATTTTTCTTATCATTATTATTCATCTATTTGGTGTGCGTGTGTGCGTGCGTGTGCGTGTGCGTGTGCGTGCATAAACATATATATGTATGTATGTATACATATATATATATATATATATATATATATATATATATATATATATATATATGTATGTATGTACATATGTGTATATATGTTTCTACACACACACAATATATATATATATATATATATATATATATATATATATATATATATATATATATATACGCACATATATTTCTTGCATATCTGCTTTCCTACTTAACAGCCTGCCTGCCTTCATACATATTTCTCCATCTGCCTGCTTGACCACACACTTAAGTAAATCTGCAAAGGTTATAGCCAACGTACTTGGAGTGACCAAGTGGGCTATACCTTAGTCTAGCATACCACGCAAATAACACGGATAAGTGCAAAAACACAGACAGACAAACATGCACCCTCCCCTACATACATACATACATACATACATACATACAGACAGACAGACACACACACACACGCATACACATACACAAACACACACACACACATACATATACACATACACATACACATACACATACACACACATACACACACACACACACACACACACAGTAACATACCATAAAGGGTCAAACGCTTGAGGTAAGAGCTTTCTCTGAGAGCATTCTCGGGGAGGTTAAGAGGAGGAGGAGGAGGAGGAGGAGGAGGAGGAGGAGGAGGAGGAGGAGGGGGTGGGTGCGGGGGTGGGAGGGGGTCTGGGGGTCCAGGTGAGCCGTAAGGGGGGGGGGGTATGCTAAGCGGTTGCATTGGAGCCGAAGGAAAATGGGGTGGCACAGCGGCTGGTGGGCGTGGGGGGGGGGGGAGTTGGGGTAGAGAGGGAGAAAGATGGGGAGAAGGAGTGAGGGGGTGGGTGGGGGAGGTTAAGTCCGTGAAGGTGTGAGGAGATATTGCAGAGATTAATAAAGGGTGGTTGCAAACGGGTGAGGGAAGGAAGGGATAGGTGGGATGGAGATACTAAGGAGGGGAGGGGGTTGACTAAGGGTTGGTGGGTGGAGCAGGAGGGGGTGGGGGATGAAATAGGATGAAGGAGATGGGGATTAAGGGTTGGTGGGTTGAGCAAGAGGAGGAGGAGCAGGAGGAGAAAGAGGAGGAGGAGAAAGAGGAGGAAAAGGAGAAAGAGGAAGAAGAGGAGGAGGTTATGGTGGAAGAGGTGGTGCATACCACCTTGGTTGCAGTGATGCTTTAGGACATGGGCGTAAGCGTAAGTAAACAAATCCACTGTAACTCGTTATCTCTTCTGCTTAACCTAGACGTCTACCCCCCCCCCCCCCCCCCTTCCTCATGCACTCTCTTTTCTTCAGCTTCCTCTTTTTTCTTCTACTTCTACTTCTTCCTTCTCCTTCTCCTTCTCCTCCTCCTTCTTCTTCATCTTCCCCCCTCCCCCCCCCCCTCCTCCTCGTCCCCCCACTGTTCAAACTTCTCTCCTAGAATCGTTTGCTTGGGTGGTTTCACAAGCCCCGGATTACGAAGACGGACAAACACACGCATTGCTAGTAAACGTGTGGAAGTGCGAGAGACAAAGAGAGAAAGAGGCATGCTGGCAAATTCGTTTTATTTTTTCTTCTCTTTCTCTCACTTCTCCCTCACACTGCCAATGAATGAGGGAGTGCGAACGAGTTATTGGTGAGTGGAAGTAGGAAAGATAGAGAAAGAGAGAAAGAAAGAGAGAGAGATGAAGAGAGAGAGAGATGAAGAGAGAGAGTGAAATGAAGAGAGAGAGTGAGATGAAGAGAGAGAGTGAGATGAAGAGAGAGAGAGAAAGAGAGAGAGAGAGAGAGAAATAGAAAGAAAGAGAAGAGAGAATATAAAAAAATAGGGAGAGAGCGAACATCTAACAACCTCCACACTTTAAACCGTGTCACACTCCCGCCTTCTATTTTCTTTTAACCTGTTAACTAGATGAGAGATCAAGAACTCCTTAAACGTCGCTCGATCGTTCTTGTGGAGACCAGAAGAGGATCAAAGGCTGTCTCATCATGCGATTTTAGTCTATTTCAAAAACCTGATTATTGAGTCAAAATCCTTGTCAACGCTACCGCAAGTCTACGGGATTTTCTCTTCGCTTACTTGTTATTGTCCTTGTTTCTTTTTTTTCCTTGTTCCTAATTTTTATCTCCTTTATTCCTTTTTATGTTAGTTTTTTATTTTTGTCTTTTACTTCTTCTAAATTCGCATAATTTTCTCCTACATTACGTGTTTTTTTTCCTTCATACTGCTTATTTTCCTTCATATTCATATTTCTTTATTGTCTGATTTTTAATTTGATTTAGTTTTATTCGTGTATGTTTTTTTCTTCTATATGCGTTTTATCCTTTTCTTCCACCTTTTTCACGTATGTTTTTCTTCTTTCTCATTTCTCTTCCATAATACTAATAGACCGACGAATAAGAACAACGTTTCTTCTTTCTATTTCTTCTTGTTTTGTTTTTTTCTCTTATTGCAAAGATATATACAAAATAGAAGTAAATTCATGAGAAAACATACGTACATCTACCAGAAACAAACAAAACAAAAAACTAAACAACACAAAACCATAAAAAAAGTCCCGAAACCATCCCATCAACACAACAAACAAACAAACAAAAAAAACCATCGAAATCCTCCATATAAAAGAAAAAAAAGAGAGAAAAAAAAAGAAAGAAAAGAATCCAAGAGCATATAAACCTTCCCGTGGCCACCGCAGCGGATCTAAACCTCTTGACCAGAGTACCATATCATCCTCTTTACGGCGTCTATCGTGAAGACCACAGGGACAACAACCCACTTGGAGACAAAAGAAAGGCGACCCTGCCATCACATTCGCTGCTTGTCTTCCATAGGAGACGCGTCGCCTTTCCTTTCCTATTGGTGACTGAGTTGAGCCTTTGGGGTTATTTAAGGTTGGGTTGGATGCTATTTGGTTGTGGTTTTGTTTGCTTTTATGTGTGTGTATACTTGTATGGCGTGAGTTAGTTTGTTTGTTTGTGTGTGGGTAGGTGGGTGTGAGTGTTGGTGTGGGTGGGTGTGGGTGTGTATGTGTATGTGTGTGTGTGTGGGTGTAGGTGTGTGTTGGAGGGTGGGGGGGTAGGTGGGTGGGTATGTGAACGTGAACGTGAACGTGAATGTGTGTGTGTGTGTGTTAGGGGAAGGTTGCGTGTCCGTATACGTGTACGTGTACATGTTTTAAACATGCCATCGACCTCCCTCATTGTTTCCTTGCCTTAATTTCTGCCGAGACGTTCTAAACAGAGTATGCATATATAGCGCTAAACGTACGTCTGTTGTTCCAAAAAGACCCGAAATCACATCCTACCCATAACATCCACAAGGGGCCTGGTGTACCACATCGAAAAAACAAACAAACCTGCAACCACACATCAATGAAAATCCGAACCCACATCACCGATGCAATCACTTCAAAACAACCGTCATCATTACAGTTACAAAACCCGACCAGAACAACCCATTACAACCATAAAAATACCACAACCATTATTTCATAAGTATTTCCCTCTCACTCTGTATACCTGCAACACCAAAGTAAAACCATGCACATAATTACCATACAAAGATTTTTTTTTTTTTTTTTTCTGAAGTTAGCGAAGTGTAGTTGAGGCGTACCGTAGAGGTAGTCAGGTGGAAGTTGTGTTGTTGATGTGGTAGAGGTGGTATGTGGCTGTGTCTGTCCCACCCACCTGTATGTCTCCTTATAAGGCGGTCAGCGAAACCCACTCGACTCGCGTGGTCGTTACCAGCCGAGGCGCTTCCTTCCTTAAGGTCTATTTTACGCTCCGCTGCAACGCCCTTTGCGACCTTACTCGACCCTGCCTTGTTCTCGAGAGAATTTTCGCGTCGCGGAGAAAATTAACTCGGGGGAAATAAATGTAAATTTGGGCTACGTCTGGCCTAAGGTTTTCTGCGGCTTCCTGCCATTGTTATTGTCCGCGGTGTTAAGGAGAACGATTGGCTAACTTTCAAACAGTCTCAGTTAAAACTTGTTATCGTCAGGAACACTGATTAAAACTTGGAAGAAAGGAGTTTATCAAAACATGTCCGTACAAGTTAGAAAGGACCATTAGCAAACTAGAATGTTTAGTAGGTGGAAGACGAGGAACACTATATAGACCGCGAGAGCCAAAAATACTTAATAACAAAAAAAACTAGAAGCAAAAACAAACAAAACACAAACAGATATGACAATAAATAGGTCAGTAGCAGCTGAACAGAAAGAGGCTAAAAAGTAAAATAAAAACGAAGGACGGACATTAGCTAATAAAAAGCGAGATAACACGCTTAACAAACATAACAGATTTAAATACAACGGAGAGAAAATATATAAGAAAGAAAAAAATATCTCGAGCAGTACAAGGTCTGCAAAGAACATCAACATCAGCAGCAGAGGCAGGCATCTGGAAGGCCGCACCTGCCCCCCCCCCCCCTTCCCCGCCCCGCTGTAGCCGTGTGCCATTAACAGAGAAAATATTTCCAACATTCTATTTGATTTAACTTGGAACTTATACCTTTTTCCTCCTCTGCCCCCAACTTAAAAGGAGAAAAGAAAAGCAAAAAGGTCCGTGCCCAGAATACGCCCGTAATGTGTTGTTTTCTGGTTTTGAGTGAGGTGACCTGAGCGAGGGAGTTTCGTGTTCTGTGCGGCCTGTGTTGTTCTGTTGAAGATATAACGTCTTATGTGTATCGAGACGTTTGGTGTGTCACCCATGGATGGATATTCTGCTAGTGTGATACCTTTCTGTTAATTGGTAATTTGTTATTAATGATATAGTTTAAGATTTAACTGCTGTTCGTTACGACTTGATTTTGCAAAGCAATACGTATATACAGCACTTGCGTTAATGCAAAACAGCTCGTCAAAAGCGAGCCATCACGTGAACGGACGGAAGGTCAGGCAAGAGCGCTGCAATAAGTGTGCCGTGCGGTGTGGTGCCCCGGTGTGGCTTGGAGTGCGTACTGTGGCTGCGTAGTGTCTCTCCTCCACGTGTCGGCATGTGTCCTAGTGTATGTGTGTTATTTATTAACTTCGCAGCCCAGGTAATCGGTCGTTGCTCGTCTAGTGCTCGCACACAGTCCTCGGTGAGCCTCGGTCGCAGCAAGAGCCAGGTGTGACCGAGAATGGATGAAAAAAAAAAAAGGCCAGCAAAATTTCCTACATTAAAATTCCGGTCACGTGAGCCAGTGCGCAGGTAGCCATTCCATCAGTTCTCCGTTGCCGCACTTGGGCCCAGCCGATTCCCATCGAAAGCCTGCTGCACTTGCAAACACGCTATTGCACCGGTCGGAATGTGCAGGCATGCAACAGTTACCGGGATAGGGAAGTTCCCCCAAAACCCCCATGTGGCAACACCGCGGGGGCAGAGGCGCGTCCAGTCATCCCAAGTGTCGAGCGGCGAAATTTCCCTGCGCACAAAATCGATTATTCCGTCGGGTCTTCTCAGCGCTCTACCATTCACAACGGCGAAATACGAGCCATACGGGCCAGCGGCGGGGCATTGTGGGCCTCATGGCATACTAGCATCGTAGTAATTATATAATAATAAGCCACAACTCGGCCCACAAAAGAACGCAACGAGGAGACCCCGATAGAGCGCCGCGTTGACCTACATGAACACCGGTATAGCGTACTTGGCCCCAGGGTACGGGTGAAGGGGGAGGAGGGGGGGAGAAGGGAAGCGCCTGGTGCCACACAAACATCTACACACGGCCAGTACATGTTATCTAGTGGCACCGTTTGCCCCGTGCCACGCCGGCGCCCCACGCTATGCTCCGGGGTAGGTGGGTGGGAGATTAACGATGGCTCGGGGGGGGGGGGGGGAGACGGAGAGGGCGGGGACAGGAAGATATAACCTTGGGAGAAGTAAGCCTACAAGAGATACTTCCTTTAGTGAATCCTAAAGGCGATTAAAAAAAAGAGAAATACAAATACAATGAGATAAAAAAAAAACATGTATAAGTACACATCAACAACAATAATAACGACGATGAAAAATGGCAATAACATTAAACAATGATCTAAAAAAAAAGAAAAAAGAAAAAAAACACCACGAAGAGAGTAGGACTCCCCCCCCCCCTCCTCCACCTTCCCCCCTCCCGCACCGCCCCAACATCCTACGGAACCTCGGCAGCGCTCGTGGCAGCCCGGCAGAGCGAGCCAGCAAAGGAGACCAATGGAGTCAATAATGATCCCCCTTATATAAGGCGATGAACGACGTAATTAATTAAAACAGCAGCCATCTTGTCGTGTACCTGTCAAACGACCGTCTCTGCGTGTGTGTGCTCTGTGGCGAATGGTGCGCGTGGAAGTAATGAGCTCCTGGTAATAGCGTAGTTATAGGACTGTTGCAAAGGGGTCTGTGTTGCTGCTGGTGTGGTGTACGTATGGTGGTGTGTTTCGTTATGGTGAGTTATTGGGGGGGGGGGGGTGAGAATGGTGTAGGTTGGAAGGCAAGTTGATGGTGGTTTTCATTATCCATGTAAAGGTGGCATTGTGTGCGTGCTGGCTAGGAATGTGCTGCGGGTTCCGTGTACTTAATTAGTAATTGAGGCGTGTAATATGAGTTATATTAAGAGTCTTATAATTGCTCTCGTGGCAACGCTGCAGGAATATCAAGCAAATAAGACGTGGAGAGAAGAAAAAATGAATCCAGAGCTGATGAAGAGAGGCGGAAAGAGTGGGAAAAAATGGAACTAAGTAAAAAAAAGAGAGAAAAAAAGAAAATCAAACACTTCAGCAATTGCAGAAGACGTGTATATACACTTTACTGAACAATATCTCCCCAATTACAGTCGCATTCTAGATCCACAGCCGTTCATTCGCTCTTGAAATACGTCTTTAACAAGGTAGTTCAGCAAGGCGTACCAACCCCATAAAAGCCTCGTTGTCTCTGGCCAAATATCTGGGAGTGTTGGTAGGCCTGAAAAACTTTCCTCTCTTGTTCCGTATTACATAACCCTTTCCCTTCCACTTTTCTTTCTTTACTCCCTACTTTTATTAATAATCGACGCGCACTTCATTCATTCAAGTCTAGGTAGTGAATGATTGATGTACTCGGTGTAAAAAAAAGAAGAAAGGTAGGAGTTTAAATCACGTCGACGGAGTCCTGCTCTGGCAGTGATACGTGGAGAGGCGGGAAGAGAACATTCTCTCTTTTCTTTTCTTTTCTTCTCTCCTCTTTTTTTTCTTCTCTTTTCTCCCCCCCCTCTCTCTCTCTCTCTCTCTCTCTCTCTCTCTCTCCCTCTCCCTCTCCCTCTCCCTCTCCCTCTCCCTCTCCCTCTCCCTCTCCCTCTCCCTCTCGTCGCCGCGTCAAATCTCTTTCTGATATTGTGTCGTGTTGATTATGGTCTTTGCTGTATTGGCGTGTTAGTTTGTCTTGTCTCTCGATTGGCTCTTCGATGTTCTCCAGCAGTCTTAATTACCTATTCGCTGTCCCCTGACGTTTTAATTACCTGTTCGCTTTTCAGGTGTATAAATATCCAGTTCGTTGTTTTTCCAGGTGTCTTAATTGCCTATTTGCTGTTCGCCAGGTGTCTTATTTACCTATGCTTTGTTCTCCTGGCGTCTTAATAGCATATTTACTGTCCCCTGGAGACTTAAGTACCTGTTCATTGTTGTGCAGGTGTTTTAATAATCTATTCGTTGTTTTCCAGGTGTCTTAATTACCTATGCTTTGTCCTCCTGTCGTCTTAATAGCATATTCAATGTCCCCTGTCTTAAGCACCTGTTCGTTGTTCTGCAGGTGTTATAATTGCCTATTCGTTGGTCTCCAGGTGT
>BOPN01000974.1:245000-250000 GCA_017312705.2 Penaeus japonicus
GTGGGTCTTATCAGGAATACTATTTTTCGAACTCGAATGCTTCACTCACCCGGCTACCAAATCCACGCTGAGTAACCGGGTCATAAGGAACGGATTCATCGGTAAATATGCGTGATTTCCCGAGTGACAAGTCATCGATCTAATCGCCTTGCCGTGCAACTTGCAAAGCCTAAAGTCCCTCTTGCTGTCGACTGGTGACGTCCATCGGATTAACTGCAGCTTTGCAAATCATATCACTTTCAATAAAAGGATTCATCATGCACTAGGAATATTCATCGACTCACGTAGCTAGCGCCACGCACGATATAACATCGAAAATCCAACATCCAAAAAAAGTGAAATAAAAAAAAGAAGGAAAAAAATAAAACATAAAAATAAAACATAAAAAAATAAAAATAAAACATAAAAAAAACAAAAAAAAAGTGAAAAAAAGAAGGAAAAAAAACAGAAAAAAAAGAAACACGAGAAAACACGAGGAAAAATATTGGTGCTTTCCATGCGTATTTGAATCTAATCCATCGTTGCCTTCCTCCGGCGAGCCTTCCTGTAAAAGCAATCCTTCAAGGAGGAATAAATCACGACTCGAAGGAACACAATTCTTACGAATATAAGGCGGCTTCGGCTACACATTCCTTGTGTGTGTGTGTGTGTGTGTGTAGTATGTATGTATGCATGAATGAATGATTTAATGTATGTATGTAAGTTTGTAAGTCTGTATGCCTGTAAGTCTGTAAGTCTGTCTGTCTGTCTGTCTGTCTGTCTGTCTGTCTGTCTGTCTGTCTGTCTGTCTGTCTGTCTGTCTGTCTGTCTGTCTGTCTGTCTGTCTGTCTGTCTGTCTGTCTGTCTGTCCGTATGTCTGTCTGTCTCTATGTATCAATGTATGTATGAATACATGTATATGTATATATATCCACATCTATACTCGTTTATATGCAAACACATAAATAAACTACATATCTATGCATGCCTGTGTGAATACGCGTGCATATAAGTGTAAGGATATGAGTGTAGACCCTTACATATATATACACAAACAAAGAACCCTTTCAAGTCAGACACATGCACGATCTCTCCTGTTTCACACGACCCGCCATGCATTCCTGTTGACATTCATATCCATTTATAAAAAAAAAAGAAAAAAAAAGAGCTCAATGCATGACCGCCTCCCCCTGCCAATACCCGATTGCTTTTCTTCACGGAATGGAAGGTAAACTTCCCAGACAACGGGCAAGGAGAAAGGAGCCAGAGGTCATGACGTCACTTTGCAACAAGGCCATCCTCACATCATGTGCATGGCAAGCCGTCTCCTGGCACCAGCGAGACGGACTTACAGCCTCTAATTACTTGGTCGCTCGCTTCATAATCGCCTCTCTGAGACATTTTTTTTTTTTTTTTTTTTTGAGGGGGGGGGGGGGGGGGTAGAAGACTGGGTGATGGGTTGGGATAGATTTCGGTGAGAGAGAGAGAGAGAAGAGAGAGAGAGAGAGAGGGGGGGGGGGTTGGAATAGATTTCGATGTATGTTTATGTGTGTGTGTGTTTGTACTTGTGAGCGTATGAGAAGCGGTCATCCATCCGTAGGTGCATATATATGTATACACATCTGCCTGCCTTTGTACGAATCAGTGAATAGGCGAACAGTGAGTAAATTTAGAACCGAAATCCCTTTACTGATGACAGTAACCCAGATGACTTCACAAAAGTCAACCTCACTCTCAACATCCCTGATTGCAGCGTGTGCAAAATCTTTTTAATTGTATTAATGGATCCTAAAGCAGCATATCCGTGCCTAACCCCGTGTCCGAACTCTAAAAAAAAGATAATAGTTTATGTTTTGTTTGCTAAATGTTACGTGTTTGAACCCTTACTGTTACGGTTATTTTAGCCGAAGTGGAGATTCGAAGGAGGGGAAACGAACGGAGATTGTGAATGAAATCTGAAGCGATGGTGAAGATAAAGTCGAGGCGAGAGGGAGAGGGGGGAAGGGGGAAAGGGCGAGAGGGGAGAGATTGAGAGGTAGGGGGAGAGGTTGAGAGGGAAAGGGAGAGGTAAAAGGAGAGCGAGAGGGAGAAGAGGATGAAGGACGAAAGAAAAATAGAGAAAAAGGAAAAAAAAACAAGAAAGAAAGAAAGAAAGAAAGAAAGAGAGTGAGAGAGAAGGAAAGAAAGTCAGAAATCAAACAAAGAAAGGAAGAAACAAAGAAAGTGAGAGAGAGAGAGAGAATAAGAGAGAGATGAAAACCGGACCTCAACATCCCGCTGTGTGATATCCACTTTTCAAAGGGCCTCTGGCGACGCAGGGCCACTAATTCAAGCATAATCTTTGCAGTAAGTGCGAAAATCATATCCATTGGTACACGAATCACGACTTTTGACAGCCACGCTAAGACGAAAGGTCGGATTAAGTCTGGTCAAATAGTGCCTTAAGAGTTGTTCAAATGATATGAGACATACAAGGCACCCACTATAATCCTAGATAAGTAGATGATAATAATGATAATAATAGTAATAATAATGTTGTTAATAATAATAATAATAACAATAATAATAATAACAATGATAATAATAACAATAATAATAATAATAACAATAATAATGATAACAATAATAATAATAATAACAATAATGATAATATTAAAAGTATATAATATCTTTCGCTGCTGAAGTCCTTCTAAGTGTGTCAGGATGTTTGCTTCTTGTGCTTGAAGCGCAGTGACTTCACTGTGACAATTAGCTTCCTCGTATTAACTGAAAATTGTTCCCTTTCCTTGCAGGCGAGATAGGAGTCATAAGAGAGAGGCGCCTGAGGACACGAGATAAAACAATTGAGTAATATTCTCACAAATATTATCATTATCAACATCTACGTCTTCATTAACATTCTAAACAGAGATAATGTTTGTACGTTTTATTGGGATAACAAGGAAAGTGATGCACATTTCACACACACACACACACACACACACACACACACACACACACACACACACACACACACACACACACACACACACACACACACACACACACATGTATATACAGAGTATATGAAGTATGTGCTGTACATGTAAAATATGTATATATGCATGTATGTATATATATTCTATTATGCTTTAGTTGCAGCGAATCTTGGTCTTTTAGATTATCTCGTGCCTTTGTACTAACCGCTTACCATTGTTTAATTAAAGCCATCAGAAATAGCGACCCCAAAATTATTCACACATGAATAAAACATGTCGTATTACGCAATGACATTCCGTTTTGGTCTTCCTCCTCCTAATCCCTCGGGGTTTAAATACGTCTCCGTCTATACCATTGGGTGATTTCATGATTCTTCTCGATGAAGCCTAAATAGAACCCAAACGCAAGGAAGCGAAGCGACGCGGCACTGCCTGGCACTACTTGGCACTGCCTCGCGCGGCAACACACACACTGGACTAGTTTAGGGTTTAAAGGGGGCGTTATTGCATTGTCTCATTATCTCTTCACATCTCGGTTGTTCGCCGCGCTCGGGACTTCAAAAGGGAAACACACGGAGTTTCAGAAGCGTTCATAACTAAACTCGAAGCTTACACACGGCTTCTTCGTCTTCATCAACACTGACTTTATAACGTTCTCTCGGGCTTTGTGCCAAGTGCTTGCGCGAGATCTCATCACCACCACTTAATACGCGTAATGGTAATACGGTTATCGCCTTCATACACGGTGGCCCTCTCGCTTATTGATATCCCCTTCTTTCCTCCCGACTCTTTTGGTTGTTTGGTTCAAAAATGTCCTTTGCTTTTGCGACGCTCTCGACCTTCGTTTTGCATGAATGTTGCGTCCAATTGAGAATTAAAAAAAAAAAAAAAAAAAAAAAAAAACGCACAAACACACAGTAAAGAGGACATAACAGCAGGCGTCTAGGTATAAATTACTCTTCCCTCGCCTCTATGTAATTGCTAAATCTCTCACTACAACCGACGCGTCTGCTCTCACACCTGCTATAGTTTACAGGTACATTTTGCAGATATATCGCCTTAGATGACATGACATATTCCCCGGCACTTCCCCGTGGCACCTAGCGAAGAAAGTGTCACCATTCGTTATGCCTATAACACATGTTCATGATCACTGTACGTCATGCACTGAGAACACAGCAGCAGCAGATGTAAATCACGTTCCCCTCTCCATCACTTGAAAGCCAGACTATTCGTTTTCCATTTCCAAACTCATGTATTTATTGAAGTTCGTAATAAATAAATGTTTTTTTTCATTCAGCTCCCATCCCTTGTCTCGGCTCCATAAATCATACTGATATTATTGCCCCCGTTAGCTTAACAAACTTGCAATAAATATCTAATGAGCTCCATTTGCTTCTGCCTATTTACGTTGCAAATTGCATGTTTTGTGTATTGCATACGGCGATGCAGATATTACGAACCAAAATGAAACGCTGCATGGTTCGTGTATCTAGATTTATCCTTTAATACAACAATACAATCTATATCTAACCACTACGGAATATGGAGGCAGAAAAACTGGACATTACACCGTGTGTTATCATACCAAGTGTGGGTGTAGGTGTATACATTATATATTGATGCCAGCCGTAAGACAGATGCAGATAGATATGGAGATATGCAACATGTCAATTAACTGATTAATTACACACACACATACATATATACACATACACACACACATACATACATACACACACACACACACACACACACACACACACACACACACACACACATATATATATATATATATATATATATATATATATATATATATATATAAACATATATATATATATATATATATATATATATATATATATATATATATATATATATATATATATATATGCACACATGAATATATGTATTTTTCCTCTCTCTCCTTCTCAACATACTGTATGTCACCACAAGGATCATCCTTATTAACCACTAAAAGTCCACAGCTGAACAAAGGTCTCCCTTAATTTTTTCCATAATTCTCGACACTGTGCTAAT
>BOPN01000974.1:267500-270000 GCA_017312705.2 Penaeus japonicus
TGCTTTTCAAATGATTGCACAAGTAAGTAACTACAACTTCATTCAAAAGCTTGAAATCGGGGATGAATACTGAAGAAAAGAAACTGTTAAAGGGTATAATGGAAAGTTTGATAACGCAAATTGAGGGAAAAAATGATGAAGTGAAAGACATGTATAAGGGAGTGGATTAGCCTCACAGTTAGTTATCAGGTCGAAATAATTGGTAATTTTCATGCTGCTCTTTCGAGTCTTCCACGTCATCGCAGTTATCGTCGTTTTTCGTTTCATCGTCATCACCTTCGTCGTCACTGCCTTCGTTACTCTAATCTCTTTTAACTTCCCCGGCGTCTACTAAGTCTTCGTCCTCGCTTTCGTTTTCTTCTTCTTCTTCTTCGCCGTCGCTGTTGTTACTGCCACTGTTGAGGACTTTCTCCCCCCCCCACACACACACACGTCCCCCGTCGTCAGTGTTCTCCTTGTTCTAAGGTTTGAAGCTAATACTATTACAGGCCATGAATGCGGAGACACCAGAGGTTCTCCCAAGGTTTCTCTGTTCATTAGTTCTGTGTTAGTTCTGTAACTTTATCCACGAGCGTCCGTCCCCTCATCTCATTGGCACCTGCTGGCACTGTCCTGACCCTCCTATTGACCCTCCAAATACCACTCGGACCCTTTCCGCACCTTACCATTCTCTCCGGTTTACCTCACGCTTAATTTCACACTACAGTCCTTTCACACTTCGCCCTTAAAACTCCACCTGGTGTACATCTATTCAAACACTCACCCACTCACCTCCTTCTCATTTAATGAATACACTACCAACATTCTCATCACAAATCATCGAAATGGAACAAACACTGAATCAACAATGCAACATTTTCTTCCCTGGCGCTTTGACTTTTAACTTAATCTCCTGAACTGTGTATATCCATAAACAACCTCCAATCAAGGGTTGCAGCCACTGAATGCAACGGAGCTTGTACGTCAGTGAATAAAGCCAAATCGAATAAATGCAGCTCATAAATCCAAAATTGAGAACATATATCAACGAAAGGTCTGTATTTTGTTCTTCATACTTTTGTCCTTTTACGAGAGGTATCGCACCGGGCATGTTGAAAGGTATGCCGATGATGAACGAGCAATACAAGCCATGATTTCCTTTGTTAAAATCCAAGGTATAGCATTCAGAATGTGCATGAAATAAAGTTGCATTACCATCGACGCAGAATCGTAATCAAACCGCTAGCGGCAGAGGACTGATATCTGCATCGTGCAATTGCGAAACACAATCGACGTATCCTAATTTTATATCTGATGCAACAGATTGAAACGCAAAATGAATAGACTGACTTTAATTCTTCGAAATAGAAATAAAATGACATTTAAAAACATGTTATATGGAAATGGAAAATTTCCAGCCACATTCTATCAGCTATGCTACACAGGATGAAAATGAAATTGTAAAATAATGCTGCATATAAATACACGAGCGAAATAATACAAATACAATTTTATTTTTGTTCCTTTGCAAAACGGATGTACAGACATTGATAAATATTCTTCGCACGCCAGTATCCTTCCCACGCCAATGCTGCAAATCCCTTATCTTCTGCAACACAACTATAAACACTTATAAAAAGAAGAAGAAACACCTGCGGCCTCAGGGAATGAGTGCCTCCCCCCCCCCCTCCCACACCCTCGTGTTGCATCATCTGCATGCTGACCAAAGTATGTATATCGCTAGAAGGACTCAGTAAGAAATTATAAATAGCTTTTCATTTCCCTCTCTCTTTCTCCTCTCTCTCCCTCCTCCTCTCCCCCCTCTCTCTCTCCTTTCTCTCTCCCTCTCTCTCTCTCTCTCTCCCTCCTTTCTCTCTCTCTCTCTCTCTCTCTCTCTCTCTCTCTCTCTCTCTCTCTCTCTCTCTCACACTCACACACACACTCACACACACACTCACACACACACACACACACACACACACACACACACACACACACACACACTCTATCTCTTTCTCTCATTTCTATCTATCTATTTGTCTCTTCATATGTCTATCACTCCTTTTCTCTCTTTTTTGCCTTTCTTTCATCTTGTCTTTCCTTTTTCTCTCTCTCCTCTTTTTTCTCCCCCTCTCTCTCTCTCCTTTTTTTTTCCTTTCCTCTTTCCCTCATTCCTCAAAGACAATCCATGCGTTAATCCATCCTTCGAAGAAATATACATGTACACACACACACACACACACACACACACACACACACACACACACACACACACACACACACACACACACACACACTGACATAAATATATATATTTATATTTATATATATATATATATATATATATATATATATATATATATATATATATATATATAATCTCTTCCCTAATTCGTATCCTCTTCCAAGAATCTAACGCAAGAGCTTAAAGATTCTTGGCTGATTCGCTGCAAGAAGTCTTCCCTCCTCATCAATCTATGAGACTGGCGGTTCCCTTTTTTATTTTTTTATTTCCCTACAC
>BOPN01000974.1:285000-287500 GCA_017312705.2 Penaeus japonicus
CTGCGGTTAGCCTAATTTTAATTGGGAACGAGCGAGCAGAGGGACCGAAAGCATCTGATTTTGAGAGTTGAGGGATGGAAAGGGGAAATTGTGGGAGTGGGTGGAGGGAGTGGGTGGAAGAAGGGGAGTGAAAGAGGAGTGGGGGAGGTTGAAGGGAAGGGTGGAAGGGGTAGAGGAAAGGGAGGGAGAGAGGGAGAGAGGGAGGGATAGAGAGAAAGAGAGGGAGAAGAGAACAAAACAAAAGAAACAAGAACAGAAGAGAAGAAAAATAAATGAAAAAAAAAATCATACAAAAAAAAACAAAAACAATTCATCAAAGCAAAACTCATTCCCGACAACATTTTGCAACACAGCAACACGCCTTCAATCCCTAACATGCGTCTACCAGCGGCGTCGACAAAGCCAAGCACTTCAAGAAAACCAGCCTTTCTTCCCGGTCAACATTTCATTTCAAGAAGTGCAAGCAGGCTGGACGTCCCCGCATTCTATTGTTAAAGCATGCCTATTTTGCAGGCCGCCCGGCGCGAACAGGTAGCAGCAGGTGTCATGAACTGATTTTGGCATGTGTCACGGCCAGGTGTGTGCCACTTGTCAGGCCCCTATCATGAGGCGGAGGCGGGTGTCGGGAGTGCCAATATCAGAGGGCGCCGCACTCCTCACTCAGCTGTCCACTGTGACCTCCCCCCCAACCCCCCACCCCCGCCTCCTTCAGGGACCTTACCTCCGGGATTTCTTTCGGTTTCGTGTTATTATCATCAACGTTACTATTATCATTATTAGCATCGTTATTATAATTATCATTAGTATCATTACTGTCATTATCATTATTGTTATCATTATTATCATTATTACTACCATTATCATTATCACATTACTATCCTTATCATCACTTTTATCATCATTCTCATCTTTGTATTTACTTTTTTTTTTTCTTTTACCTTATTTCTCTTCTTCTTCTCCTCGTCCTTCTCCTGCTGCTTCTACTTTAACTTACTTTACACGTGTCTTTATGTTTTGTTTTGTTTTTTTCTTTAACGGCATCATAATGTCAACATGACAATCGTATTTACAACGCTCATAATTCAGTTAATAGTTATTATCAGTAATAACAGAAACAGTATTCCCATTATCATTTTTACTGGTATCATTATAATTGATGGTCAGTGTTGGTATGTGAAAGAAGTAGACGCAGATGTAGCAGTTGCAGCAGTTGCAGCTACAGTAGTAATAGTAGCAGTAGCAGTAGTAGTAGTAGTAGCAGTAGCAGTAATAGTAGTAGTAGTAGTAGTAGTAAATGTGGTAGAAATGAAATACTACTACAGGTAAAAGTACAAGTGGAAAGAGGAGGAGGAGCAGGTGGGTGAGGAGGAGGAGGAAGGGGAGGAGGAGGAGGAGGAAGAGGAAGAAGAAGAAGAAGACGAAGACGAAGACGAAGACGAAGACGAAGAAGAAGAAGAAGAAGAAGGAGAAGAAGAAGAGAAGAAAAAAACGAGCGGAATTGGAAGAAAAAAAAATCGGACTTGTCATTGTTCTTGCTCTCACCAGGACAATCTCTTTGTCAATATCGCAACAAGTATGACAACAAATAATACTAGACTCAATAAACACCAAAGCAACCATAAGGATAATGGATACCAAACTGTCTCAGCAGAGAGAATAACACTAATAGCAGTGGCATTATTATCTAACCAAGGCTGCAATAATACCAATATTGGGGACAGTAAAAGCAATATCATTCTAAATAACCCATTTTAATTAGAACCCACAGCAGTAACTTAGCTTAAAAACAAAGACCTCACTAGTAATAACAACTACCCCGGTGCTAGACAGTGTAAAATACAACCACATCATTATCACAACAATCTCCAACGATTACTATAAACACCTTTTACCCACCACCCCACCCCACCCTACCCCACCCCAACCCTCACAACCTCCTCCCTGAAAAAATAAAAAATAAATAAATAACGCATCCCTACATTTACCCACTGATGTAAATCGCCATCAACATAATACCAACTAGTGACCTCCAAAGCTCCGGCAGTATTTTGTGGATGACACTCACAAACCATTACATTAATAACAAGGGCAGCAGCGCAAACCAGTATTATCACGTGTAGACAAGGGGAAAGGAAACACGGGCGCTCTCCCGGTATTGTAATTAAGTTAGCGTTCTCATTACACTTAGATAAATGATTATTGAGTCTTCATTTCCATTGGATGATTCTTGCGTTTGCGAAAAGCCCGGACGCCCAAACTGACGGAGAAGCACACTCAAGAGTCTTTGAGTGTGGGTGGCATGTCATCATTGTGTTACCGTGCCTAAGCATTATCTGTCAAAGCGCCCACGCACACACATGCACGCATCTGCATATGCTTAGACATGTGCCACTTGCTTGTGTGCCCGCAGTTAATATATATATATATATATATATATATATATATATATATATATATATATATATGTATATACACACAGAGAAAAAAAAACTTGTGCAAA
>BOPN01000974.1:300000-305000 GCA_017312705.2 Penaeus japonicus
TTAACAGTATAGTAGGGTCGTATAAATATGATAACCAATCGCCTTTCATGATGGTCTTACGTAGTCACACTGTTATCCTAATTTGAAATCCATACACGTAAACATACTGTAATTACAGTGAATCCATATTGCTACTCTATTTGGTGTGAATGAGAAAATCTAATACATGCAATACCAACTCTGAACAACTCGCTACTCTGTGCTCTCACTCCAAGCTACCATCATTATGTAACTCGCTCGTTGATACACAGGCCGGAGACTAGCCATGTGCATGGTTTTACTTAAATTGTCTAGTTTATTTTTCTCTCTTTTCTTTCCTTCTCCTTCTTCATTTTAATACCTTTGTTCGTTAAAGATTGTCATGTTTGTTGTAATGTACTTTTCCCACACATTGTTATTATGGATTAAAGTTGCACAAAAGTTATCGATGATAACTATATCATGATAAATATATTATATCATGGTGAATCATGCGTCTTATTCAGGCTTCGATCATAAAGCATAACAGAGGATTAGAACCACGCCATCCTTAACATAATTGTGGTCAAGGTGGCAGCAACAGGAATGGTACACGTTCATTGTTAAGTATTCGGGAATGGGTATTGTATTGTTGCATCAAAGCAACTCATTACTGTTGGTCAATATTGTAGTTTGCGTGCTAAGAATTCAGAAATTTCAATACTTTGTATAAGATAAGCAAATCAGATTCGTGGATGAAAACGTCTCTGGACCTGTGATGCCACCGAGCCGATAGGCCGGCTAAGGGCATTGGTTAGTACATGAATACCCAGATTGACGTATTGAAAATGGTCAGGAGAATGCTCTTCCTGGGCGCTCAGGATAACCTAGCCGTTGGACTCGGTTCGGAAGGGAATAGACACGAACCCGTTAGTTGGCTTTTCAAACATTAGCCCTGCGCCGCAACCCGGCACAGCGGCTGAGATGCACTGAGCGCCCATAAAGAATACAGGAACGAAAAGAAAACTTATACATGCAAGCTCTTCCTAAGTGCACGGTGTCTCCCAGCCGCTGGACCATCATGATTTGATCTACATGCACTGAACATTCACCTTGTGGAAATTTTGCATTTTGTAATATAATTACGACTCATTGTTGCAATAACATATAGTATGTTTTGTTATACTATCACATTCATACGACCAAATATAACGTCATTTTGAATCACACACACACACACACACACACACACACACACACACACACACACACACACACACACACACACACACACACACTTGCGTGCGTGATTACTCTCTCTCTCTCTCTCTCTCTCTCTCTCTCTCTCTCTCTCTCTATATATATATATATATATATATATATATATATATATATATATATATATATATATATATAATATTTCGTTCAAGTCACTGTTTTCGCCCACACGCCCTGGGAAATTTTGTAATATCATTCAAGCTTTTCACTCCTCTCTTATTTCGACTCGTTGCAACTGTCACGTCACTCGTCACCTTTGATTGTCATGCAACTGATATGATCGTCTGGTCACTCACCGCGTCTCGGTATTCCTAACCTGCTATGTCATTTTCTAAGCCCACTATCTCTCCAGAGTTACCTAACTCTCTTTCGACTTTCTAACCTTAGTATCAAACTACCTAAATCCAACGCCACTAAGTAACCTTATCCCCACTTTCTAATTATAATAACAAAAAACTAACTAATCTTATCTCGACTTTCTAAGCCTACTAACAATAAGATATGTAACCTTATCGTGACTTTGTAAGCCTACTATTCCTCTGATGCCTAACTTTATATCGACTTTCTAAGCCTACCATCCCTCTGCTGCCTAACCTTATGTCGACTTTCTAAGCCTACCATCCCTCTACTGCCTAACTTTATATCGACTTTCTAAGCCTACCATCCCTCTGTTGCCTAACCTTATGTCGACTTTCTAAGCCTACCATCCCTCTGCTGCCTAACTTTATATCGACTTTCTAAGCCTGCTATTCCGCTGCTGCCTAACCTTATGTCAACTTTCTAAGCCTATCAACAATAAGCTACCTAACCTTATCTTTACGTTCTAACGTTGCTATCCTTGAGGTAACTATCCTTATGTCCGCTTCTCCTAGTCTCCGACTCCTATCCCTCGACCTGTAAATCCACCCCATCCTAATAGAAGATACCATGTGGATAGGCTCATCCTCGAATAAAAGGATAGGTTCCTTCCCCATCACTCTCTCTCTCTTCTCTTCTCTTTCTCTCTGTCTCTCTCTCTCTCTCTCTCCCTCTCTATCGCAGAACAAGATCAGGGAACCTCCCTCTCTCTCTCTCTCTCTCTCTCCTCTCTCTCTCTCCCTCCCCCCCTCTCTCTCTCTCTCTCTCTCTCTCTCTCTCTCTCTCTCTCTCTCTCCCTCTCTATCGCAGAACAAGATCAGGGAACCTCCCTCTCTCCCTCCCTCTCCCTCTCCTCCTCTCTCTCCCTCTCCCCCCCTCTCTCTCTCTCTCTCTCTCTCTCTCACTCTCTCTCCCTCTATCGCAGAACAAGATCAGGGAACCCCTCTCTCTCTCTTTCTCTTTCTCACACACACTCTCTCTCTCTCTCTCCCTCTCTATCGCAGAACAAGATCAGGGAACCTCCCTCTTACCCCCTCTCTCACCCTCTCTCCTTCTATCGCAGAACAAGATCAGGGAACTCTCTCTCTCTCTCTCTCTCTCTCTCTCTCTCTCTCTCCCACTCTCTCTATCGCAGAACAAGATCGGGGAATTAATGTAGCGTAAACAAGGGTAATATTCAGAAGCTATTAAGGGCCTCGAGGATGCTAGGATAAAAAACGAGAACTACTCAAGTGCTTTCGATCCTGTGAATGGCGAAATTACTGTGCTCGCTTGCAGAGGCAACTGAATGGCTCAAGCGAAGGTCAGCACAAACCATTGCAACGACGTCTGCAATGTTATTTTACAGGTCCTCCAAACAAAGTGCATTTTGTAGAATCTGTAGCGGTTTAGATGATAAAGAGTATACTTACTGAGAGTTTACTTAAAATGCCCTCGCGTAGGATATACCACAGAAGACCTGAATACCTGAAACGTGTATCACTCTGGACAATTGACACTGATAAACTTCAAATGCATCGTATAAATCACCGGTGAAGGCACATAAACTCGAAATTGATTGCAATTTAGAGTGAAACGTGAGTGGCAATGGCTTTCAAATATTTTCTTTATGATCCAGAAGGTTCGTGAATAAACAGTAATATTCTTGCAGTGTAGTAAGACTTAGATGGAATATGCACTATGTCATCGCAACAACCTTGTTTCTTTTTTCCGTTCTAAATTCGTCCGAGCTCGTCAATTAGTGAATCACAGAGGAGAAAAATGCTTGATTAAAAACTACAATGGATTCACAGACATATATATACCAACGCGTCCGCTATGATAAAAGAGGTTTTGGCATCCTTCCACAGCATCACAAGACGTACAGACATGCGCACACACACGTCATCACGTCAATCAAGTATGCCAGTCCCTCCCTCGTACCCCCCCCCCTAAAAAAAAGAGGAAACTGTCACTGGTTATAACATTGCCAAGTACACAGGTCTGACAGCCAACCAATCTATCCGATCAAGCCTCTATTTACCTCTGTGCATTTCGACCTTAGAACAACAACTACCAATCGAACTACTTCAAAAGTCTCCGTACGCTACTAAAACGACATCCACGAACCGAAATAAACGTCAAAATCACCACAATTTGTTCTAGAACTATCATGGCTATTACGATCGCAGTCAAGGAACACCATATTTGACAAAAAAAACACACACAAAAACAAAACAAAACAAAAAAAAAACTTTAAAGTAGTGATATTCCATGAAGTGATCGACTTAAAAAAAAAGAAAAAAAAGGTGGAAAAAATAAATAAAATACGCACAGCTGCATGTCCGAATACAAGAGCCTAACATCACAAACACAAGTGAACTTCACAATGACATGCAAAATTATGAAGCATTTAGAAAACCATTCGATTTTTCAATATCGATCCTCAATGAGCATTTGCCTGTTACACCCATTCACAGACCCTTGTTGCAAAAAAGGCTGCACATTTCAACATGTATACGATTCATGCACTCCTTGCTAATTCAGGGTAAAAAAAAAAAAAAAAAAAAAAAAAAAAAAAAACGCTTCTTTGATCAAAAGCAATCGTGAATGAATGAGTGTTTATGTGCAACTCCTGTTCGAGGTTATCGTTTGCATTGCAAAATGACATTAGGAATGCGATATTTGCAATATTCTTGCTGGTCGATGTGTGATATGAATGTAAAAATTATGTGTGCCTGTCTACTTCTGAGTCATGCCTCCCTCTTATCACTCGTATTATTTTCTCCCTCTTTTTTTTTTCTACCCTGCCCCCTCTCTTTCTCTTCTTTCCCCTTTCTCTTTTCTTCTTTCTCCTCACTTTCTCTTCTTTCTCCCCTCTTTCTCTCTCTTTCTTTCTTCTCCGTTCCCGTCTCCGCTCTCTCTTTTTCTCCCTCTCCCTCTCTCTTTTCTTATCTCTCCCCCCCCCCTCTCTCTCTCTCTCACTCATTCTCACTCGTTCCCTCCTCTTCCCGTCCTCCTCCATCGTTTGCTTTATTCATTTATCTATTCGTTTCATCCTCTACAACAGTGCTAAGCAGAAAAAAAGGAAAGACAGCCAGACAGAACAAAGGCTCGTGGATCGTGGTCACGGGTTCTGCCACCAATAGGTTTGCCAAACATCCCCGACGCGTAGGGCGATGATGTTTTATTCATATCTCAAGCAGTGGTTTGTAATTCTCGCAGGAATCGATCTGCGGCGTTACTCACGTTTGTCGGAGTTGTTTGGAAGCGAACTGTTACTTTGGCACTATTGATTATTGCCTCTTGCAGTCGGGTTGCGAGAAATAATTGGAAGGAAGAGCTCGGGGAATGGTTCGCAATGGGAGGTTTGCATTATCGTTGCAACATTCAAAAGATACAGCGTGCTAATAGCAATCCTCATTATA
>BOPN01000974.1:322500-325000 GCA_017312705.2 Penaeus japonicus
ATGAGAAAAGGAATATGAGAACTAGGGATATGAGAAGTAGTAATATAAGAGAAATAGGAATATGAAAACTAGGAATATATATGAACTAGGAATATGAAAACCAGAAATATATCAGAACAGGAATATGAGATGTAGTAATATATGAGAACTAGGAATATGAAAACTAGAAATATATCAGAACAGGAATATAAGAAGTAGTAATATAAAAGAACTAGGAATACGAAAACTAGGAATATATAAGAACTAGGAATATGAAAACTAGAAATATATGAGAACAGGAATATGAGAAGTAGTAATATATGAGAACTAGGAATATGAAAACTAGGAATATATGAGAACTAAGAATATGAGAACTAGGAATATATGAGAACAGGAATATGAAAACTAGAAATATATGAGAACTAGGAATATGAAAACTAGGAATATATGAGAACTAAGAATATGAGAACTAGGAATATATGAGAACAGGAATATGAGAACTGTGAATATGCGAAGTAGTAATATATGAGAACTATGAATATGAAAGCTAGGAATATAGGAGAACTATGAATATGAAAACTAGTAATATCTGAAAAGAAGGAATATGAAAACTAGTAATATCTGAAAAGAAGGAATATGAGAACTAGAAAAAAATGAGAACTAATGATATATGCGAATTAGGAATATGAGAACTATTAAAGGTCTTGTTATGGTTACAGCAAATAGAAAACTTAAAGCTTAAAGGAGACAATTATCAGTTCTCACATACCACCTTATACTTTCTTTGTTTTCTCTATCTTCTTAACTAAACTTCCTTTGAATCATTATCAAGTTCAGTTCATGGTGGGAAGATCTCCTGCTTGTCATGCCTGTCGATTAACCTATTTGTTAACAGGTCAATGTTGCATACTAATTAAGGTATGCAGTGGGCTCTTGCGGTTGCAACATCTCTCAGGTGAAATGTGAATAGGAATTATCCTCATCATCGTCAATATTATCTTTCATACATGGTTGATTTTTTGGGCGAATGTGATATTGTTAATAAGACTACGGCTATTATTAACTAGAGATTGGAATCGATTGTAATTACGATTCCAGAAAAGTTGTATGGATTCCAGTGATTACATTCCCTCATTGAGATTAGATGTTTAGCGCGCGCGCGCACACACACACACACACACACACACACACACACACACAGACACACACACACACACACACACACACGCACGCGCACACAGACACACACACACAGACACACGCACACGCACACAGAACAGCGAAAGAAAACCTCAGCTAATGAAACATGGTCTTATAATTCCCACTGTATAATGTGACCCCCATCCCCCAGGGCAAGGCACGACCCCTGGGGAACCCTCAGTGAAGATAACCCCAAACCCTAGTCTCTATTTCTCTCTCTTTCTTCCTCACGGGGTTTGAATGATATGTCTCTCTCTCACTCTCTCTTTCTTTCTCTCTCTCCCTCACTCTCTCTCTTTCTTTCTCTCTTTCTCTCAATCTCTCTCTCTCTCTCTCTCAATCTCTCTTTCTCTCTCATTCCCCCTGTCTCTCTAAACATAAATTCCCTTAACACGAGGTCGTCCCCCAAAAGAAGCTGCTTGTCTCCCACAATGTTTGGGAATCTTACAAGCAAAGAATAGATCTCTTAAGTAGATTTCTCTTGAGGTTAAACTCCCACAGCGGGTTAATACCAACGATGTCACGACCCAGATGTCAAGTCAGGTTGTAATTACCCGCTTCTCTGTCGCTTTCCTTCGTAAGGTGGTCCTACTAAGCTTTTAGACGTCGAGGTGATTCTGTCTTTATTGATAAGAGCGAGAGAAAAAAAAGTTTGTTTCATGGAACGGATACCTTATGAGATATTAGGTTTGTCTAATTTTCTTTCGTGTTGTTTACATTGTCGCATTAAAAAAAGAAGGAAATTCCATTAAAAGATGTATATTGTATATATATATATATATATATATATATATATATATATATATATATATATATATTGTAATATGAAAGAGGTGTTATCTTAGACAGAACTGGTTCTAAAGTTACATTCTAAGTAACGAGACACACATGCTCTCGTCATCCAGAATTACATACAGAGAGTCCTTGGAGGGTCCTTACTGTACACCCGCGTACGAGTCCGTATCAAACGAAACAAATAAAAACTAAAAAAAAAAAACTTATCTGGGGTCCTGTTGAAGGTTTTTGATATTCAATTGTGAAATGATTGGAGGTAATACTTATATAATATACAATTCATATGATAATCCTTTGATCATATGGATTTCGTAACTGAGTGCTAATTAAATCCTTGGAACATATTCTGTACAATAGATAAATTCATGATATTTATTTCATCGTAACTTTGCATTTAGTAATGGAAACTAAATACCTTCCTGGCCTGGGAGATGCAGAATCCATCTGCAATGTATCAGATCTTTTTGACTCGCTTAGTTGTGATACTCATCATATAAACATTTTGCTCTGGTTTGAAATGCTTCTA
>BOPN01000974.1:360000-362500 GCA_017312705.2 Penaeus japonicus
TCAAACTATCCAAAAATAGACGTTTTTCAACTCAATTTTTTTATATGAAACTTTCGAGATAGGAAAAAAATGATCATACTAGCGTAGAAAAGAAATTTAATGTACTTTCTGAAAATGCCGTCAAAACGTTCCGGGCTTCCATGCATTGTTGAGATATTCGCGACTTTTTAAACCATTTTGACGCGAAAAAGTCGCGAAAAAACACTAAAACGATAAACCTTAATGTGAGAGAACGGGGATGTCCCAGGCCTTCATCTTTCGATATGATGTCGGTTGTAGTCTCGAATTTGCTAATAACTGGTTTTGAGGTAGTATCCTTATTTTGATGACGTATTTGTGACGTCATTAGTAACACGCGGTAAGCCGATTTTTGCACACACAACACCACTTGTATTTGACGTTTAATGTCTGAAAAAAAAAAACAGTTTCAACTCAAAATTAATTCTTAGTGCTTTTCATATCGCTGCGTTGGCTATTGGATGAAACATTTCATCAATTTCATTAATTGAATAATTGGCCAATTAAACCAATTAACGCTCGTATCTCGGCTCACACATAAGATAGCGTCGTAAATCAACGATATTCGTCTTGTTGACATTGATTGAATGTAGTAGGTGCCACATGAGACCATTCATTATTCCTCTAATTAGATAATTGGTAAATTAAACCTATTAGATCTCTGAACACTGAAAAAGACTGATATTTTTCCCAAAACCAAAAAGGATTTGGTTGTGTTGGTCCGTGGCAGTTGAACGTCCCTTTCTTTACCCTAAAACCTATGATATGGAAGGAACGCCAAGAAACCGCATACTGCCGCTACTCCCACTACATGCACTGACAGTGACACTGACTTTTCAGTACAGTGAAAAATTATGCTCATGTGGCCTAAATTGATTTTAGAAGAATTATTACTGTGACTACTACTACTAGCTATATTATTCATGATTCACACGACCTTGGTCTTGAAGTTTGACTATGAAGCATCGACACCTCTTTAGAGCTCAATAACAGGAAGGAAAAACTAATGGGATGAGTACTTAAATTGAATAATTTACGTTATTTATAGTTCTATTGGGCGAAGCATCCACATTAAAAGTATAACTAATTAGACAATGCAAATGAGTTTGTTGCAGAGTTCAAAACTTTGAAATCTTTCGAATTCGTTCAACTACATAATGTTTTCGTAAATCTAAATCATTGCAATCAAGTGTACCTCAAATTTGATCAAGTATAATAATTGTTGTAAGTTTAACATAATGTTAAATTTACAACAATTATTATATTTGATCAAATTTGAGGTACACTTGCAAATTATACATAAAGTATAATTTAGATTCGGGGACAAATGATCCGTGCATGTAGTGGGGTGGCGGCAGTATGCGGACTGCCGCGTTCCTTCCATATCATAGGTTTTAGGGTAAAGAAAGGGACGCTCAACTGCCACGGACCAACACAACCAAATCCTTTTTGGTTAAAAAAAAAAAAAAAAAAATATATATATATATCTCTCTCTCTCTCTCTCTCTCTCTCTCTCTCTCTCTCTCTCTCTCTATATATATATATATATACATATACATATACATATATATGTATATATATATGTATATATATATATATATATATATATGTATATACATATATGTATATATATATATATATATATATATATATATATATATATATATATATATATATATATATATATATATATATATATATACATATATGTATATATATGTATATATATATATATATATATATATATATATATATATATATATATATATATATATACATATATATATATATATATATATATATATATATATATATATATATATATATATATATATATATATATATATATAGATATATATATATATATATATATATATATATATATATATATATATATACATATATATATATATATATATATATATATATATATATATATATATATATACATATATATACATATATATATACATATATGTATATATATATATATATATATATATATATATATATATATATATATATATATATATATATATATATATATAAACACATATATGTATATATAACTGCTCAATCGGTTCTGCCCCACCCTGTATATATATATATATTCGTATATATGTATATATATATATATATATATATATATATATATATATATATATATATAAATATACATATATATATATATATATATATATATATATATATATATATATATATATATATATATATGTTATATATATATATATATATATATATATATAGAGAGAGAGAGAGAGAGAGAGAGAGAGAGAGACATATATATATATATATATATATATGTATATATATATATATATATATATATATATATATATATATATATATATATATATATATATATATATATATATATATGTATATATATATATATATATATATATACATATATATATATATATATATATATATATATATATATATATATATATATATATAT